>CP106728.1:21117490-21192415 GCA_025506655.1 Gossypium rotundifolium | reverse complement strand
CGTCCTATGCCACTGACCAGCATTGGAATAGGTCAAAAATTGAAGATCCTGTTGCCCTAAATAGTAGCAGAACATGATCGTCCTATCTCCCTGACCAATAGTGGAATAGGCTGAAGATTACACATCTTATCTCCCTGAAGATGCAGTGGAGCACTAAATAAATCTCATCCCCTCAAAGTTGCAGCAGGAGCAAATTGCAGCTACAGGTCCTATTTCACTGAAGTAGCGGTGGAGTGGATCGAAGCGACAAGATGTAGTGGACCAGAATGAGGCTACTGAAAAAGAGAAGCACCGAAGAACCCAGACTGGGTGGATCCGAGCAAATTCGGGCCTTCTTTATGTCTTTGCTCTATTCTTGTTACACGACAATGAGCAAAGAGGGGTAGCTATACAAGGCCCAAATTACCCGGCCCGCTAATTTAACCATTAGCCCAACCTTAACCCATAACAATTAAACCCAAAAACAAAATTAAACCAATCTACCCAATTACAAAATAACCCAACTAAACAATACCCAGCCCACCAAAATAGGCCCAAACACCAAATTTTTCAGAGAAAACTAGGGTTTTACAACACTAGTGTCGCAACCACTTGTTCTGACCAGCAGTCTTGTCCACTGCCAAACAACACCGCCACCGGCTCCACTTGGTCACTTACCTGCAAAAGCATTGAAAATGAAATGACAGAATGATAAAAAAGGGGGAAATCAATTGTAAAAATGGCTATAAAAAGCCAATCGAAATCTGTTTGTAGGACCTTTTTTATCAATAAAAATAGAAAGATTCAAACAAAAGAAAAGGGATCAGTGAACGGAAAACATTGATTAAACAAGAAGGCAAAAAAAATGCTAAAGAACTACTAAAAATCAAGAGAAACCGAGGCTAAAAGGTGACTTTTTTCCCCTTATTTTTGAAGCCTTTTTCCTCTTTTTCCTTTCTTTTTCACTCGATATAAGTACATATATATAAATATTATTCTAATAAAAAAAGGAAACAAAAACTTACCCGATCGAAGCTCGACCGTCGTGCACGGCAGTGCCGACGACGGAGCCCGTGGCAGAGCATGGTCGGAATCCCTTCCCCCTTTTTGGACCTACAGAGAAAAAAGAAGAGTAAGATTTTAAAAAAAAAAAACAGCTCAAATGATTTTTTTTTCTGATTTTATGGCCTAAAATATCCCCTCAAAATGACGTCGTTTTGGGGCTAGCATTTAATGCGTGAAATGACGTCGTTTCACCCCTAACCGACCCGACCCGCCTCAGGATCCGGGTTTTTTTTTGCAAAGGGGTTTATTGAGCTTTTGGTCCTTCTGCATTTTTAGCTTTTAAAATTAAATCTTCTGTTATTTTAATTTTGGCACAGAAATTTCGCGCAGTTTTTAATTCAACCCATTTAAAACGCTGCGCTTAATTACTTGGAAAAATTGTGCTCTTTGTCCCCCAGCATTTCGTGTGCATTTCAATTCAGTCCTTCTGCTATTTATATTACATAATTTGACCCTTTTATTTATGTTTTAAATTCAATTTGGCCCGTTTGTTATATTATTTTGTAATTGTTATTTATTATTGCTATTATGCTATCATTATTATTATTATTTTATATTATTATTATTATTACCTTATTATTACTACTTAATATCTTTATTATTACAATTGTTATATTATAGTTTTTACGTATATATATTTTTGTTTATTCTTTTATATATATTTTAGTATTTATTTCTTAATTACTATTACCATTATTATTATTATCATCTTATCATTCATTTTTATTTTTCATTACTATTTATGTATTATGTATTATTATTAATGTTATTAATATTTTCATTATCATCATCATTATTATTATTATTATTATTATTATTATTATTATTATTATTTCTATTATTATTCCATTATTATCGTTTTTCCGTTATTATTAGTATTACTATTATTATTATTTTACTACTTTATATATGACTTACTTATTTATCGATTTACCATTAAAGTTCTTTTATTTCTTACTTTTATTTATTGTCATATTTATCTTTTGTCACTTTAACCTATTATTTTTCTTTTAAATTGCATAGCTTGTTAGTTTCATTTTCTTCTTGTCATGCGTACTATTCGTTTATCATTATTTCGTTATACCTGTTAATATTATGATTTATTTCTTTACATTTTATAAACTTGCGCTACATCAACTTTCGCCCGACACAAAATTGCTTTCTTTCCCAAAGGTAATATTCCGTATTTAGAAACTTGAGAGATCGTGCCCTAAAGTATTGGGTCGCAATTCTTCTCGTTTAATCTAAATAACCAAATATATTTTAAAACAAATACATTTTTAAACAAAAAACTTATTCTCGGGAATTCGAAATGTTGTGTCCTAAAGCATTGGATGTGATTTTTTTTTATTCCGAGATAAGATTTTCTAAACCAAAGCAATGTTCTGTATTTAGAAACTCGAGAGATCGTGCCCTAAAGTATTAGGTGGCAATTTTTCTCGTTTAATCTAAATAACCGAATATCCTTTTAAACAAATACATTTTTAACAAAAAGCTTATTCTCGGGAACTCGAAATATCGTGTCCTAAAGCATTGGATGTGATGTTTTGTTATTTTGAGATAAGGTTTTCTAAACCAAGGCAATGTTCTGTATTTAGAAGCTCGAGAAAATGTGTCCTAAAGTATTGGGTTTGCGACTTTCTCGTCCATTCTAAATAACAGAATATCCTTTTAATTAAATTCATAAATTTTGAATAAAAGGCAAGTTTAGCCTTGAAGGTCAAGGTGTGGTGTCCTAACGTATTGGATATAACATTTTACCTTGAGACGAGACAGCCTTTGGCACACATCTTCTATTTCTTTTAAAACATTTTTTTTAGCATCACCATAAAAGAGGGATCGTATTTTTAATTCTTTCAAGTTTTTAAATCTTCGACACTAAAACATTGATTAATCAATTTGGTACCAATTTTGGGTGTGACGAGTGTGCTAACCCTTCCTCACACGTAACCGACTCTCGAACCTGATTTTTAAAATTTCGCAGACCAAAAACACTGTTTTAGTAAACCAAAACGTTTTATTAAAACAAAGGTGATCCGATCACACCAAATAAAGATCGCTGGCGACTCCTGTTTTATTTTCATTTTCAAAACCAAAGTCAAACCCTGTTTTTCCAAAAAATGGTTACGACATAAGTAATCATCTTTGATTCAAAATATCACAGAGTTAAATCCTCACTAAGGGTTCATTCAAATCACTCCAAGTGTTTAAGGGACAATAAATTAAGCACTCAATAGTCAACATGAAAAGTTAATCCCATAGGCTTGCATGAAAATCAAGTCTCCACCAATGTAAATTGAGATGATACATTTATCAAAAGGTCTTTAAGAAGGATTGTGACGTGGCTTGGTTAGGGGGTGGGGTTACAGGCTAAAAGAGAAGGTTAGAATCGAGATCGGATTGACAAATTACCTAACTAGAAAAATAGACTAAAACTAAATAATTACAATAATAACATGAGCTTCTTCTAAATATGTGAAATTTACTGTTTAAGCTCATAAAAACATAGAACTAATGAAAATATACTTTCAACTTTTTTTTAATAACAAATCAAGTAATAATTACATCTTGGAATATAGAACATAGTTAGGCAATTAATCAAATCAAATCTCGACAAAAAGGTTAATACAATAGGGAAAATTCTTAATGAATCAAAAAGGGTAAATTTTTGGTTAATATTAAGGGTAAATCAATGAATGGTTTGTTAGGATCGAAGGGGTTCACTAAGGGTTAATTATGAAGGTAAGACTTTTGGAAATTAATTGGGTTAAATCTTAGGTGCATTTATCCTCTCAGTATATCAAATCAATGATGTGGTCTTGACATGCATAATCGAGGCAAGTTCTAGAATAACAGATCAATATTGACTCACTCAAATCAAAAATAAAAGAGAGCACGAAAGAATGTATGCTCTAAAGGCTCAAAATCTCACAAAAAATTATGGCTTTTAATGTCAGCCTTGCGAACTTTAAACTTCAAGATAACACCTAAACTTGGGGAAATAACCTAGCAAATTTTTAATTTTTCAAAAATCAACTTATCATGCTTGATTCTCTAAAGCCTTCAAGTTTAAACAATCAATGCACAACTGCCTACGTTTTAATTCAAGACATATCAATAAAAATCATAAATCAATCAGAATTTGTTCTAATAGTGATATGAGAAAGAAAAAAAAATTTAGGGAATTTAGAATGATGCAAAAAGTTAGGAACTTTTCTGAATAAAATTCACCCCCCACACTTAAGATGTACATTGCCCTCAATGTACAAAGATAGACAATGACAATATAATAAGAAAATCATAAGAGCGGAGAGTGGTGAAACTTCCTAAATTTTGGATGGAGACAAAGAAAAGAAACGGTGTAAAGTTGGGTAGGGGAGGTAGATACTTCGGTGGTTGTGTGGTTGTTCCTTAACAGCCCATTGAACCTAAATTAAATAAAGCAAAATATACTAAAATAAAGTAAGGACAGGAAAGATAAAGGGAAAAAATTTAGAAATAAACATAAAAGGAAAAGAAAAATAAAGGCCCGTGTAGAGGTCGCCACGGCCATGTTGATAAATCAGTGTCGACCACGATCATGCGTGGTTTGGGGATTTTTTGTCCTTGGTTCGTACGATCTCTACCATGCCGGTGTGAAAATCTGTGGTGTCCACACAGCCACGGCCATGCCCATGTGTAAGGCCATGTGGTGGTGAAACATACGCTTTTATTGAATTTGTTATTTTTTAGTTAGGTGCTAAAAATTGAAAATATAAATTAATGGGGTTAGTGCTCGGGTTGTCTCACGAGAAGTGCTCGTTTAAAGTTTTAAGCTAGACTTACTTCTCATTCGCACATTCATAGTGGTTTGAGGAGTTGAAAATCCTTTCTCTTACTATCAATTCGATTATCGATATATAGTTTAAGTCGAGTGGTGTCTACCATAAAAGTGCCAAACGTAGGATTAGTTACCTCAATTGTTCCGTATGGGAAGACATTCAGTACTGTGAAAGGGATTTCTTTGTTTGTATCAAGGTTCGAAGTGGCGATTCGAGGGTCCTTCTTATCCAATAATACCTGATCTCCGATCTAAAATTGGGTTGTCCCATCCTTAAGTTTGACATGGTTTTGCTTTGGTTCTGCTTCGTGTGTTTTTAGTTTCTCCGTGAAATGTGTCTTCTACTCGTCTAGTTCATCGATCTGAAGCCTTCGCTCCTCATGAGTTATTTCTTTGTTGGCACTGGGTCTAGGATATGGCTCAGTTGTGTAATTTCGTGGTGCTTCCTAAAAAGAAGGTTGAACCGAATGGTCATTAATAAAATTTATGTTCTCACCTTTATTACTTGATGTCCTAGTCGAGTCAAGAGCTTGAAGAGTGATCGTTTCGTCACCTGCACAAAATGTGAGTTCACATGTACCAACATCAATTTTCGCTCTAGCAGTTGCTAATAAGGGTCTTCTTAAAATTAAAGGAATATTATTGTCCTCATCCATGTCTAAAACAACAAAGTCTACTGGGAATATGAATTTGTCAATTGTCACTAGTACTTCTTCAATTATACCCCTAGGAATTCTAATAGTTTTATCAGCTAATTGAATGCTCATCCTAGTTTGTTTGGGTTTCCCTAGACTTAGCTGTTTAAAAATTTTATAAGGCATAACATTTATGATTGCCCCTAAATCAGCTAAAGCATTATCAACAGATAAACTACCAATTAAACCGAAATTGTAAAACTCCTAGATCTTTTAATTTTCGTGGTAGTTTATTTTGAAAAATTGCTAAGCACACTGTATTTAGCTCTATATGTGACGCCTCGTCTAACTTCCGTTTGTTTGTCAAAAGCTCTTTTAAAAATTTCCTTGAATTGGCATCTGAGAAAGAACTTCAAGAAACGGTAAGTTAATATGTAATTTCTTTGGGAGTTTAAGAAATTTACCGAATTGTTCTTCTATGTTGTCTTTCTTCATCACATTGGGGTATGGCATGCGAGGTTGGTACTCTGTGATTATCGATTTTGGTTTATCATGGCTTATCTCAACCTTACCCTCCTCTACCACTTTCTTTTGCTTCAATTCTGGCTTATCTAACCCTTCACTATCGTGAGCGGTAATGGCATGAATTTGCTCCTTGGGGTTAGTTTCAGTGTTGCTTGGCAAGCTGCCTTGTAGCCATTCAGATATGAGTTTGGCACGTTGTCCCAATTGGTTCTCGATCCTTTGAATTGATGCTTGCTGATTTTTTAGTGTTATTTCGGTGTTTTGGAAATGAGTTTCTGACACGGCGATGAATTTTGTCAGCATCTCCTCAAGGTTTAGCTTTTTCTCTTGTGGGTAGGGCTGCTGTTGAAAGCCTGGGAGGGGTTGTTGTCTCTGATTTCCTTGGCTGCACCATGAGAAGTTAGGATGGTTCCTCCAACTTGGATTGTAAGTGTTACTATAAGGGTTATTTTGTTGTCTGAAATTGTTACCCATATAGTTTATCTGTTCGTTTTCCATGCCATGATTGTAGGGTGGGCATTCTGTATTGTTTATCCCTCCTTTATTTGTATGGCATTACATAGCTGGATGTACTTACGAAGAACCACATAAACCATCAATCTTTTTATTTAACATCTCTACCTGATTTGATAGCATGGTTACTGCGTCAGGTTGAAAACACTAGCGACTTTTGTTGGTCTTGTCCTTGTAACTTGCAACTGATAGTTATTTAGTGACATCTCTTCAGTAACACTAGCAGCTTTTGTAGGCAGCCTCAGGTGTTTTGTTGTTCAGGGTTCCGCCGGTGGCTAAATCGATCAACTGCCTAGTTGAGGGGTCCATACCGTTGTAGAAGGTTTAAACCTGTAGCCATAATGGTAACCCATGGTGAGGGCACCTTCTCAGTAGATCCTTGTATCTCTCCCATGCATCGTAAAATGTTTCTAAATCCATTTGCACAAAAGAAGAGATATCATTCCTCAACTTAGTCATTTTAGCTGGCAAAAAATATTTTAATAAGAATTTTTCTATCATTTGTTCCTATGTAGTGATTGATCATCGTGGTAACAAGTTTAACCACTGTTTAGCTTTATTCCTTAATGAAAAAGCAAACAACCAAAGACGAATGGCATCATCAGAAACTCCATTTATTTTGAAAGTGTCGCAGAATTCTAGAAAATTTGCCAAGTGATTGTTAGGGTCAACATCCTGCAAACCATCAAACTGAACAAACTATAGTATCATCTGTATAGTGTTAGGTTTCAGTTCAAAATTATTTGAAGCAACAGCATGTCTAACAATACTAGATTTGGTTCCTGTTAAATTAGGTTTAGTATAATCATACATAGTACGAGGAGCAGGATTTTGATTCACCAAGTTTGCTGCCACCACAAGAGGTAGCGGATTATTATCAGCCATCTCTTCGGTAGTATTGGGATCATTTTCTTGCTTTTCTTCTATGTACTGTAGGCTTCACCTTATTTCCCTACGATTTCTGCGAATGGTACCTTCTATATCACTGTCAAAAATTAAGGGTCCTGTCGGGTTCCTTCTAGTCATAAACTAGAGGTACCATCGAAACAAATAAAAGAAAATTTTAGTTTTATAATATCTTAGCCCCGACAACGGTGCCAAAAACTTGATAGTAGCTCGAAACAACTATTATTTCGACAAAGGCAAGCGCACCTATCGAACAGTAGTATAGCTTAGAGGCAAGACTGGAATGTCGAACCCAAAGGAACCAAAAGTACTAGTACTGACTTTCTTTTTATTATCTAGCCTAAAATAAAGGGGATTTTATCTAACTAATTATTATTGAGCTAAGGATGCTAAGACACAAAGAATGAATTGAAAAAATACTTTTGAGAAAACCAATTGATTAAGACAATACTCGAAGAAGAATCCATCTAGACTTCACTTGTTATTTAACTCTGAACTAGACGATTTATTCACTTGACCTGATCCATAGGATTCCCTAATTTATATTAATACCTCTTTCGAGGTTACTAACATCTAACCCTAG
The DNA here is from genome assembly GCA_025506655.1 of Gossypium rotundifolium. Taxonomy (NCBI): domain Eukaryota; kingdom Viridiplantae; phylum Streptophyta; class Magnoliopsida; order Malvales; family Malvaceae; genus Gossypium; species Gossypium rotundifolium. The sequence continues at coordinate 21,184,389 of CP106728.1, read as the reverse complement.
GTTGATTAATTGAAATCAATTTCTAATTAAAACCCCTAGTGTTGCATTAATTCGATCTATGAACTCTCATATTAGGTTTGACCCTAATTCGACAGATTTTCATAGTCCTATTTCTAGGAGTGCGATCAACTCCGCTTAATTATGCTAGATCTACTCTTAGACAGGGACTTTTGCTCCTCTAAATAAGTACATCAATACTTGAATCAATATCCTAAAATATTAAAACAAGAATTAAGAACACATAATTAAGAACAAATTAAGTATTTATCATACAGTTCAGAAAACAATAACAAGATCCATCTTAGGTTTCATCCCCCTCAAGTATTTGAGGGGTTTAGTTCATGTTCATAAAAGAATACATCTCAAAAGAAAGTAAATAACAAAACATAAAGAAAAACCCTAAAACCCTTAAAAGAATTAAAGGGAAGATCATCAGTCTTGAGCGTGATTCTGGCTTTTTGAGATGGATCAACTGGCTTTCTTTGAGTAATTTCCTATATTCATCCCTCTCTGGCTTCGCCTCCTCTGGCTTCGACAGAAGCCTTCTGTCGAACTCCCTTTTTAGGTTGCCCTCTAGGGTGTTTATATAGGCTTTTGGGATGCCTTACTTGGCCTACAAGTATCCTATCTTCAGTGGAATTAAAACGGGTCACGACAGGGACACGCCCGTGTGGTACGCCCGCAAATTGAGCCCAGGCCGTGTTCGAAGTCGCTAAAGTAGCACTGCAGTGTGGTGAACTCCAAGTCGTGTTGATTTCTCAATTTGGCCTAATTTCTCCATTTTTGGCCCATTTCTCGTTATTTTCATCCTCCTATCCTCACCTAAGTATAAAAAATGAAATTAAAGGATTAGGAGCATCGAATTCCACAATTCAAGGGATAAATCATCCAAAAGTATGTCAAATGTAGGATTAAAATATGTATATATTACGGTTTATCAATAGCCAAGGCATCAGCCATTTGATTTTCATCTCATGGAGGTAATAGAATGTGATGTAATCAAACTCCTCAATTAACTCAAGAACCAGCCTTCGATAAATGATCAACTTAGGATCTCTCGTCTCCCATTCTCCCTTGAGTTGATAGATCACTAGTGCAAAATCTCCATATACCTTTAGCACTTTGATCTTACGTTCTATGGCTGCAAGAATACCCATGATGCATACTTCGTATTCTACCATATTGTTTGTGCAATTAAAATCCAATTTACTAGTGAATGGATAATGATTTCCGTTTGGGGATACCAAGACTGCCCCGATTCTGTTACCCATAGCGTTTGAGGCTCTGTCGAAGTTTAGCTTCCAAGGATGGCCTTCTTGAGAATCTTCTTCAGTGATCTTCATTCGAGAAATCAAAGTCTAAAGGCTCGTAATGTTTTAGAGCTCAGCTGGCCAGAAAATTTGCTATTTATAGCCTTCTGATTCATATAGATTATATCAAATTTGGAAAGTAAAATTTGCCACCGGGTCATTCTTCCATTCAAAGCAGTCAACTCCATCATGTACTTTAGAGGGTCCAATTTTGAGATGAGCCAAGTTGTGTGGTACAACATGTACTGTCTCAATCTTCGGGTTGTCCAGATCAAGGCGCAACATAACTTCTCAATTGGTGAATATCTTGTCTCACATTCAGTAAATTTCTTACTGAGATAGTATATCGCTCTTTCTTTTCTTCCTAACTCATCATGTTGGCAAAGCATGCATCCCATGGAATTCCTAAATATTGCCAAGTACAATCTTAGTGGCCTATCTAGGCTAGGTGGCATTAGTACTGAGGCATTGGACAAGTAATGTTTGACCTTGTTGAAAGTCTTCTGGCACTCCTCATCCCAAACGCCTGGATTGTATTTCTTAAGGAGATGCAATATGGGGTTGCATTTCTCAGTTAGTTGTGAAATGAACCAGGCGATGTAATTTAGTCTTCCTAGGAAACCTCAAACTTCTTTTTGGGTATGCGGTGGAGGTAGCTCCTTTATAGCCTTAACTTTATTAGGGTCGATCTCAATCCCCTTTTCACTGACCATGAATCCTAATAATTTCCCCAACCTAGCCCCGAAGGTACATTTTGCTGGATTGAGCTTTAGCTGGAATTTTCTCAATCTCAAGAACAATTTCTTCAAGACTTGTACATGCTCCTTTTCTATTCGGGACTTTGCGATCATATCGTCGACATAAACCTCAATTTTTTTGTGCATCATATCATGAAACAAAGTTACCATGGCCTTTTGATACGTTGCTCCCACATTTTTTAGCCCAAATGGCATCATCTTATAGCAAAATATTCCTCACATGGTTACGAATGTGGTCTTCTCCATGTCTTCAGGATGCATCTTTATTTGGTTGTATCCCAAGAAACCATTCATGAAGGAGAACAGTGAGTAACATGTCGTGTTGTCTACTATAGTGTCGATATGGGATAACGGGAAATTATCCTTTAGGATGGCCTTGTTCAAATCCCTGTAGTCTATGCACATTTGTACTTTCCTATCTTTTTTAGGGACAAAAACAATATTGGCTGCCCGTTCTGAGTATTTAACCACTTGTAAGAAATCAGCATCGAATTACTTCTTGACCTCTTTTATTTTCAGCAAAATGTCAAACATCATCCTTCGGAGTTTTTATTGAACTAGCTTACATTCTTCCATTATGGGGAGCCGATGTACCACGATATCAATACTTAGCCCAGGCATGTCTTGATACGACCATGTGAAGACATCCTTAAATTCTTGGAGTAACTCAATGAGGTCTCGCTTTATCTCTGCGGTGATGCAAGATTCGATCTTCACCTTTTTTCTTTTCTTGTTTGTATTATAAGCTCACAATTTCCACTGACTCTTTGTGAGGTAGGATCTGTTTCTCCTCTTGTTCTACCATCCTTAACAAATTAGGAGATAGGTTACAATCTCGACCACCTTCAAAGTCCTGAGGTTCCTCTATACACATATCTTACTCAAAAAGGAGATTCTAAGTCAGCAGCAGCGTTGCTCATATCATTGATATTTGGAGACCTATTGTAGGAACAAAGGAAGACCTAAAGAACGAATGAATCTATAACAGCCCGATTTATGGCCTAGTTAGAATAGTGATGCGAGACCACAAATCCAAAGTAGAAATATGAGTTTTAATGATTTTTATAAGGCTTATGAGATGCTTGCATGATTGTGTGAAAATTTTATGAAGACATTTTATTAATTAGTGAATAAATTGTCCATTAGGACTAAATTACAAAGACTAGAAAATATGAGATTCTAGAAGATTTAAGTATGAAATAGCATCATAAAAATTAATATAGGTCCTTATTGAGCAATTAGACCATTAAGTATTATGATGGAAAAAAATGGACATAAGAAGGAAAAATCTCAAGAAATGGTCATTAAGGGTATTTTTGTCATTTTGTTAATTAAAGAATTATAAAGGGAAAAATAATCCAAAATCATGTCCATCTTCTTCTTTCTTGGCCAAAAATCACAAGGAACCATAGCTAGGGTTTTGTCCAACTTTCAAGCTTGATAATCAAGAAACACGAAGCCCAGACCGAAATCGAGGCGAGAACAAAGTCGGGGACTATATTGCACGTCTACACATATTTTGGAGTACCGAGTTAAGTTTGAATGAATTTAAGGCTACATTTTTTTTTTATGTTTAAAATTACTTATTATGTTGTATAATGTACATAACTTTCATGAAGTTTACTATCAATGTCTAATAAGGAAATCAATGAGAACATGTAAGTAAAAGTCTTGGTTAAAGATTTGGAATAACGAGGATACCTATGTCACGACATTGAGATAAGGAAATCTCGTGTAAGACGATGTTTGGGACATGGCATCGACACCCAAGGAATGTAGGTCCCGTATAAAACCATGTCTGGGACATGGCGTCGCCACCGAACGTAGATCCTGTGTAAGACCATGTCTGGGACATGGCATCAGCATCGAATTAGGAAGGTCTCGTGTAAGACCATGTCTGGGACATGGAATCGACACCGTACAAGGAAGGTCCCGTGTAAGACCATGTCTGGGACATGGCTTCGGCACCAAAGGAAGATCTCGTGTAAGATCAGGTCTGGGACATAGCACCGACATTGAGTTAAGAAATCCAGTGTAAGACCATATCTGGGATATGGCATCGACATCATGAGGCGATCCCATGTAAGACCATATCCGGGATATGGCATTGGCAGCGAAACCCATGTTAAGTGAGATTGAGTATCCTCTTATATTCCGAGTAATTCACGGGCAAAAGAGCCAAGTATGAAAGAGGTAACAAGAAAGCTAAGCAAGTAAAAATAGTAATAAGTTAAGTTATTCAAGGTTGATAAAGAGCTTTATTTAAATTAAGAAAGATGTAGACTTCAGTTTATGTTTATATTAGCGAAAGTGCTAATCTATGTGATTAAGTGATACAGGTACCATGATTAAAATACAAGTATGAAATTAGTATGTAAAATGTGATGAGAAAGGGTAAGCATGAGTAAGTAAGCTCAAGCACTTGAGATTTATGTTGTTCTTGTTTCATGATGGATGAGTTATTATGAGCAAATATATTGCTATTTGAATTTCATGCAGACTTACTAAGCTATATGCTTACTTCTCTCTTTTCTTTCTTCCTTGTAGTTTCGCCAAGCTAGCTTGGGGATCATAGACATCAGAGCTCGAATCACACTATCAATCATTATTTTGGTATAGCCAAGTTGTTTTATTTTAAGTATGGCATGTCTAGGGATTGTGTCATTTTGAGTTATATCATATTAGGAGCCAAAGTGTTGGCTATTAAGGTTACTATCCTTTTTGTATATAACCAAAGAAATTGGTTAATATTTGTTAAGTTTCATACCTTATTGATGATGAGTTTCATGAATTTTACAAGTGTTGTTTCAAGGGTTATTCATAGTGTATAAAGGCCATGTTATGTATTACTTGATTTGGTATAAGTGTGTTGATGTTTCAGGGTGACAATTGGCTTGGAAAATAGCCTCTAAGTGTCCACAAGGGTAGACACATAGGCGTGTGTCTAGGCTGTGTGTGACACACGGTCAACCTCTATGGGTGTGTTGATAGGCCTTGTGTCCCCTGCATTTAATTGTGAGAATTCAATTCGTCACACAGGCCAGCACACGGGCGTGTGTTTAGGCCGTGTGCTCCTTAAGGGGTTGCTGACGTCATAAATAGAATACCCCTAGTTTTCACACACGGGTGAGGACATGGATGTGTCTAGGCCGTGTGAAGGACACGAGCCATTGACATGGGCGTGTGTCCGGCTGTGTAAAAACCCCTGCAGGTTCAAAATAAAAATAAATTCTACAGTGGCTAGGACATAGGCATGTGCAACCACATGGCCTGCCCACACGGGCGTGTCCCAAGTCACACGGGCATGTGACCCCTGTATAGGCAAAAATTTTCAAAGAATTTAAAATTTCCGATTGAATTCTGAAATCTTTCGGATGTATGTTTAAGGCCTCGTAGGCCTATGATATGTATGTTATGATTAAGAATGATAAGTTTTAAGTTGGAAGGAAATTTATAGCCTAATAATTCATGTTCAAGTAAGGTTAAGTACGGTAATGCCTTGTATCCTGTCTCGGTGTCAGATACGAGTAAGGGGTGTTACAGAATCTAAGAATAATTGTCTATATGGTATGAACGAAATGGAAAGAATAGAAGAATATTTGCCAAGTGAGACACAAAGATGCATTATTTTTGTTGAAATAAAAATAGTGGATATGTGTCTTTTTCACAAAAGGATTCTTATTGCTCCTAGACTTAGAGCAACAGGTGTGTTCTGAATATTACTCTGAAATGGTCCTAAAAACTATAGGGATCTCCTCCACAGTCCAGTTGATCAGAACACTTCCAAGGATGTAAGAACAAATTCCTAATAGTTTTTTTTCAAGTTCCTTCTTCAAAGGCACAAGCATATTTCCCTTCCTAACTCTCGATATCTTCAAAGAATTCCAACTGTTTATTATCCGTCAAGCTCCGTACTAGAGTTCTGCACTTGTCACACTTTTGGATTTTATGAAGTTTTTTGTATGCAATGAAATGTAATGTTAATGAATGGAAAAGATGAATGCAAAAAGGCATTGATTCTAGTTCATTTCCATTAGAAAAACTTTACTAGAAAACTAGTTTCTTTACATAAAGTAGATACATTTATGGCCTTGCTTTCACACTCAAAACCTTAGCTTTCCCAAGAAACAAGCTAATTATCGGCCCCGATCCAACTCCGATTTGGATTTCAGACTTTGAAAGGTTGAGGTCTGCAAGTGGTCAGCCATTTCTCGTACTCGGACCAAAGCTTCACTCATAACGTGGTCCATATCCCTGGCCTACCCCACTCACAGGCTACCACCTTTCTCTTGTTGCCTTTTCTTGGACTATATTCGCGTGGCCATGTTGTCTTCCACCTTATTAAGAAACCCATTTTCCATGACAAGCTCTCTATTTAGCAACCGAACGTGAATCAATGCCCTTTTCTATGATGAATATGTCATGCAATCACAGTCAAAGCAAAACAAAATAAGTCAGTACATCTTATACAAAGCTTAAATTTAAAGCGAGCAAGAAATAATAAATAAAACACTTATTTGGGTGACCACTAGGGGTTTGGTGCAGTTCTACCTAGGGTAGGCTCTTACGGCTCACTACATGCAGTTTGGTTCTAAAGTAGGGGTACCTGAACCGGCTGATTCCTTGATCCTCACCCATTATAAGCTCATACTGAATGAGTTACATTTGGGAATACATTTCCCTATGGCTATACTGGAGATGAAAATCTTACGAAGACATAGGTACGGATATATCACGAAAGCGATCTACTATCCTATACGGAGGTGAAGACCTTACGAAGGAATAGGTTCTCACTCCCACTTAAAAGGGTATAACCAACCGGTTTTGAAATGAAAAATGCTAAAATATCCAAAGACGCGAACCAGTAAAGCAAATATATCAAAATGATGCAAACCATAAAAATAAAATGCAACGAAAGTATCGTAAATTTAAACCAAATTATCATTTTTTGACAAAAAGACAAGAAATAATCAACTCGTGGCTTGACTCTCTTATTTTTTCCATAGTGGAGTCGCCAAGCTGTCGAAACCATTTTTTGAAAATCAACTTTTATTTTGAAAACGAGAATGGGAGTCGCCACCAATCCTTTTTATATGAGGTGTGATCGGATCACCTCGAAACTTGATTTTTTTTAATAAAAGGTTTAATTTATTAAAACAATGTTTTTCGGTCTACAAAAATCCAGAAAATGGGTTCGGGAGTCGATTACGCGCGAGGAAGGATTAGCACCCTCGTGACGCCCAAAATTAGTACCTAGTTGATTACTTGATGTCTTAGTGTTAAAAATTGAAAATTTGAAGATTTTAAAATACAATCCCTCTTTGTATTAATGATATTTTGATTAAAATTTTCTTGAATAAATCGAGAAGTATGTTAAAGACCCTCTCATCTCGAGGCAACAAAATGTCACATCCCGTAAGTTACGACACGACACTTCGAATTCTCAAGAATGAATTTGCCTTTATTTTTTTAATTGAAATCTCACATGTTTTAATTTTAAAAGGATATTCGGTTATTTAGACCCAACGAGAAAAATTGAAACCCCATAAGTTAAGGTACGACTTTCTCGAGTTTCCAAATACAGATCATTGCCTTATTTTGAAAACTTTCTTTTTTTGAATAATATCAAATGTACTATTTAAACGATATATATTTCTCTTATTCGGGATATAATATAAGATGGCCTATTATGGATAAACATGTTTAAACACGATTTTTGACGTGATTTTATCGAAATAAAATGGTGATGTAGAGAACGGAATGATGATATATGAATGAAATGTCGTATTAATAAATGACAATAATGAATATACTAATAAAAACAATTTACAAGAATCATATAATGTACACTATTTTAAGATTAATATGAACAATCAAAAGATAAATAAAATAAATAATAACAATGATAATAGCAACAACGATCGCACATAAAGGACAATGCCAAGGAAAAAAAATAAAGTCAAAGAAATAAATACGTAAATAAATATAAGGGAAGATAGTTTATAAAATATTGAAAATGAAGAACCAAATTAAAATATAAATGAAATTAAAGATAAAATCGTAATAAAATATTGAAATAAATAATAATAATAATAATAATAATAGATAAAATAATAATAATAGTGAAAAAGAAAAGAAAAGAAAAGAAAAGAAATAAAATAAACAAATGTAAAAATATAAATAAATAAATACAAAGAAAAATAAAGTATAGAAGATTGAAAGTAGGGGTTGAATAAAAATCTAAGCAAAATTTAAAGTAAAAATCATAATAAAATAAGTAAATTAAATAATATAGGGAACTAAAATTTAATGCGCGAGAAAGGGCAGGGGCCAACTGGGAAATTATCTCCAGGCCCACAAAGCGCGTTGTTTCAATTTGGACTGAAATGGAACAAAATCAAAAACACAGGGTGAACTTAAAAAGAAAAAGAAAAGAAATAGGGTTAAATTGAAACAGGGCAGAAAAGCGGAAGGATCACCTGCAAAATTATCCCTCTTAAACATAAACACAATTGCCCCTTGGGCGAATCGGGTCGGATCTTGGGTCGGGACCAAAACGACACTGTTTTAGGGGGTCTGCCTTTTAAAATGGTTTGAGGACCAAATTGCAACAGGGATAAAATTTTAAGGAAAAAATAAAAAAAGAAAACAAATGGCAGGATTAAACTGAAGCGCGCCGCAAAAGCGGAAGGGTTGACCACGGAAATATCCCAAAAGTTGAAAACGCGGAAGTTGAATTCGGCAGATGTCAGCTCGAGAATGGCGCCGTTTTGGCGTTAAAGAGTCTAAATGAAATGGCGTTGTTTCACTTCTGTTATATAAATCAATTTTTTTAAATTTTCATTTTTACTCTTCTTCAAAAAAAAACAAAAAAAAAACTCTCTCAACCTCTCTCACCCTCTCCGAGCTCCGGCGTAGGGCTCCAACGAGTTCGACGGTAGTCACTAGCTGCCGACGACAAATTCTGCCGTTCTCGGTGGCCGAAAAATGCTGAAAATAGCCCTTTTAGCGCCCTTTTAAACCCTAGTTCTAGATCTAAGGCGAAAAGCCTAAAAAAGGAAAGAAAAAGAATAAAAATATTCGGTCGACACCCCTTTTAGCCTTTCGACCTTTCATGTGTCCTTTATGTGAAGCCCAAATGAAACCCTAAAGGGCTTCCATGGCTTTCGTGGGCAGAGGAAAACCTCCGACAGCGGCAAGGTATGAAAATGCAGGTAAACGGGTCTTTTTTGTTTTTTGTTTTTAATATATATTTACTTGCTTCAAGAATAGAGAAAAAAGTCAAATTGCTACCTTGTAAAACTTGTTGCTTCTTTGTATTTCCCCTTCTTCTTTTTTTACAATCGGGTAATGGTTTTTATAGCCAATATTACACTATTTTTGCTACTGTTTTCTTTCATTTTCGTTATTGTTGCTTTGCCTTATTTCTGTGTTCTGTTGTCCCTTCCTTTTTGCAGTCTTTGGGGTCAATGAAAAGACCTTGCTATTCTGGTGTAAGGCGGCCAAGCCTCGGGGAGTGGGTGGCAGCAGAAGGGTGCGACGCCAGAAAGGAAGTTAGGGTTTCTTGCTTCTGCCGAAACTGTTTAGGCAGTAGACTTATTAATTAGGCTTAGGGTTTTCTAGCTTGGGCTTGTAATAAATTTTCTTTTGGGCTTGTTTATTATTTTTTATTTCTTGGTTTATTCTTTTGATGGGCTTTTACAATGTGCAATAGATCACCAAGCAATAAATGGTTGAGTTTTGTTTTCGATGTAGCAGGCTGTTTTTATAGTTAAATTAAATCTCAATTATTCACCATAACAATAATCTATAGCAATTCTAATTTTTATTTGATTTTCATCTTTCAAATCAAGTTAGACCAATTTAATCAATAAATTAAAAAAAAAAACTAACCAAGAATAAAATAATGGCGATTGACAACCAAGATATTCTGCTTAATGATTAATCAATATATATTTCGCTCATTATGACAATATATATGGGAATTTATATGATTTAGATTTTTACAATTTGACTAATTATATAAATTTTATACATAAATATGAGTAAATTGAAATGTTTACATATTTATTCGATTTAAAAACATTTATTTATTAAATATGTATTAAAATAATATTTCAATTAATATGATTAATATAAAATTCAATTCAAAATATTATATTACTAATTTAATACTTAACTAAAATATTAGTATATAAAGTTACTAGTCTGAAAACTAATTTATTTTAAAAAAAAAACAAACTAATTTAGAGTTTTTATATAGGAGACAATTTATCCAAAATTTTCTTTCTAAAATTTTATCCAAAATTTATTTATTAAAGTAATTAAAGTAAAATTTTGATCTCCAAAGAAAATGGTATATGTATTCCTTTTTCTCCGGAAAAGTAATTTATAGGTTGAATTTTGTATAACTACAATTATAATTTATTTATTTGAATAATAATAACCAGAATCAATACTATAAAGCATGACCAAGTTGATATTTGAATTATATTTATATTGAGACCAAGGGTACAATTAGGGTTCGTTTTTAGAATAGAAAATTTCACTTTTGGCTCTTTAAATTTTATAATATTTTAATTTAATAATGATAAATTTACATTTTAAATTTTTAAAATGATAAAATTTTGATTTAATTCATTAAAATTTATAAAATATAAACTATTAAAATGATAAAACAATATTTTGGCTCTTATAAAAACATGCAATTTAGTTTTGGTCACTCCAATTTTTTTTTTTTTTTTTGGCTTTACCCTTATTAAGACCAACATAAATCTAAGATTCAAAGCTCAGATCTCAAATTTCTTGGAATCTTAACTTCATCACCAGACCAAGATGCTAGAATAAATATAACACGTTTTAACTTATAAGCCTACTAACCAGAGTTTGAACTTTATTCATAAAAATACCAAAATTTACCCAAATTGAGACTTGAACTTGGGACCTCTCAGACACACCCAAACACACCCAAATCACTCAACCACTAACACAAATAGATATTTATGTCTTGAAATTACAAAAACCGAAATTAATGAAAAACCGGGACATTACATTTTAAGTATTATAATGGTGACTGCTTTGAAGGAAGAGATCAATGAGCTCAAGTGGGAGCTCGAGATGATCAATGAGCTTAAGGGAGAGCTCAAGGTTTTCAAGGCTGCCGTAGGGAATGGGATGTTGGCTTCGAAGCCGAAGCAACAAGCAATGGAGGTGCCCAAACCGAAAGCGTTTAAAGGGGCAAGGTCCGCAAGTGAGGTGGATAACTTTCTTTGGGCTATATATAATACTTAAAATGTAATGTCCCAGTTTTTCATTAATTTTGGTTTTTGTAATTTCAAGACATAAATATCTATTTGTGTTAGTGGTTGAGTGATTTGGGTGTGTTTGGGTGTGTCTGAGAGGTCCCAAGTTCAAGTCTCAATTTGGGTAAATTTTGGTATTTTTATGAATAAAGTTCAAACTCAGGTTAGTAGGCTTATAAGTTAAAATGTGTAAGTAACAGAATGGGTTTGCTGGTCTGGTGGCTAAGTGGAGTGTTATTGTGGGGGAAGTCTTGTGTTCGAATTCCTGTGCGAGCAAAGGAATTATTTTGTTGCTAGTGTGGTAGAAGAGCTTGAGTTTTAGTTAATCTTTGATGGTGGAGTGTTTGAAGGAGAGAATTAAGGAATTGAGAGGGGGGAAGTTATCAGAATCTGAGCCCGCTCTCTTCCTCTTCTCTTTTCTGGCAGTTTTCCCTTCTCTTTTTGGCTGTCGAAAACTCACTTTTCTCTTTTTGATTTCGCATGCAATCGGATTCTGTTGTATAGCTATCGCTGCCCATGTAGGTAAGTGTTTTCTTTAATAACCTAGCATTATTTTGATTAATCGATTAATGAAGAAATGGTGTTACTCAAGCTAGGTGCTGCTCGAGGGTTGTATTCGAATTCTTGTGTGCAAACAAACACTACTTCGTGCTTGAAGATAAGTTTGGTCGCTAGCTAGATGAGCATTAAGTTTCGGGATTTAGTTTGATTAGATCGTTTATGAGATTAATGAGTAAAACATGTTCAATTATAGGTGCTGGTGACTTCGAGATTCTGTTAGCATCGATTCGATACTAGGTGTGTACCCGAACGCGCAGAAAATAAGGTTTCGACAAAAGTCGAAAACCATTTTATCGATGCCACACTGGCGTGTGGTCGCCCGTGTGGTAGGCCGTGTGCGAGATTGTTAGTCACCACACGGCCGTGTGACCGACGCCGTGCCGTGCTCGGCGACACACTGTGACGTGTGGCGAGGGTGCGTGTCGACACACGAGCTTGACCAATTGGGCTGTGTGGGCCCACACGGGTGAACCACACGGGCGTGTGGGAATCTAGGCCAAGCCATGTAATTGACAAGCTTGGCTGTGCGAGCGAGGTTGTGTAATCCACACGGCCAAGGCCAATTTGGGCTGTGTGGGCCACACGGGCGTGTGAGCCCACACGGGCAGGCCACATTGGCATGTGAGCCCATTTTTTTGGAAAACTCTGTAAGGTTACATGGACTGCCCAAGTCGACTGTGGACCTACCGTAAGGTCGGTAAGCAATGCTTAGACCCTTAAATTAATGATCTGACTGTTTGATTTCTATACTAAGCATGTATGCTGATCTGAATGTATGAACTATTATCTGCACATTGGCATGACATTTATGTATGTGCATTGCATCGGGGTGGGATTGATGATATTTAGAGGAAGTATCTGAAAGGTTTTTAAGTTCATATCTAGCATTCTACCGCAAATATTGATCAAAAGTGCATATGCGGTACAATATGGTGTGTAGGGTTGGGTGGGTTGATTTTATCCCCACATGGTGTGTAGGGTTGGACGGAGTTGATGTGTAGAGGCTAGTAGGTAGGACTCTGTTTTCTGCATATTCTGTCTGAAATGGGCTAAGGCCCTGAAATATGTCTGAATTTGTATCTGAGTGGGCTAAAGTCCACACCGTTTCTATAATGGGCTCAGACTCGAATTGTGAATTGATGTCTGTTATCTGATATTTCTGTGTGTGTATGTTTTCTGTGGGAATTACACATTGATTTTGTGAAAACTCACCCTTTCTCTATTTAATGCTTGAGTAATCCCCGCATAAGCGGATCGGTGTAGTGGAGGATTCGACAGTGACCACGGTTCTGGACCTTTTAATTATGGTTTTATTTTTCCATTATGGTTTGATTAAATCTGGGTAATTTTTATGTAATAAGGCCTTTACGTATTTTGTTTTAAATTTGGATTTTATGACGTAGTGGTACTACGGCTAGAAATAGGAAAACTCAAGTTTTCAAAGTAAACAAAGGTTTTATTAAAATACATACGAATTCGCAAATTGTTTTTTTTTAAAGCTTTCGCGAATGTATAAGGTTTTGAAACTGGATAATAAATAAATAAACGACACGTTTTGACAATGGCCTAAGATACCTAAAACTGGTTTTAACGTAGTTTCGTTTTCTAAAGCACTATCATGTGATGCTGCCAGATTCGGCCATAACGTCCAGGTCGAGTTTGGGGTGTTACATAAAACTACTTAACCCTTCCCAACACATAAATAGAAAGAGAAAATGCACTTGGGCACAATCGAACCCGCATTCTCTTACATTTATAACAATGTCGATGTCAATCGAGTTAAGATTCGATGGACTATAACACAATTTTATTTTAAGTTCTACTAATACAAGATAGTACAATTACAAGTACATGACAGAGTAGAAATTGCAAGATAAGTATAAATACAAGTCCGACCAACAATAATTGTATGCAGAATCAATCAATACAATGCATAGTGAATGAAGAACCAAACAAAATCCGAAGAGAAACCAAATAAAACCCACACAAAACATATGCACATAGTAGAAAAGAAACTCATAGATAAAAAATGAATATGGTGGAATTCAAACCCAAAATTTTAAAAATCGAGACCTTAACCTTTGATAACAATTGCCCAGTATTTCTCAAATAGCATAAAAATTGCAAATTGAGACAGGTTAGAACAAACGTTACCCCCACCAACATTTTCAATTCCTCCCATAAAGATTCCACGACCTTAAAAATACCTATTTGAGCTGCGTCATTGACTACATCCGACAGAAAATGGAAACCAAAATGAAGAAAACGTGTTTTTCTCTTTCGATTTTAGTGCTGGTCTTCTTCAATTCAATTAACCCTTCCAGAGCTATTTCAATGGAAAACAGCACCACCACCTCCATTATCGCCAACGACGAACAATTGGAGTTTCTAATGGATTCCCACATCAGTAGAATCCTTCAAGGTAGTGGAAGTGTGGCCAACAACGCCCTCAAGCCTGGCCAGGCGGCGGCAGGTTGTGGGAAAAATCCTTATGATAGCTGCCTTCCGAACCCGAACCGCCCCATTATGACGCAAAATTCCAGCTATTACACCCGTTCCTGCGGCAGGAGAAAAACCGTAAAAATGTGTCTTGATAATTATTTAAGATTTGAAGTGTTCGGTTCCTTTTTAATAATTTGTTGTGAATTTAAAATTTCTTCTGCATTTGTTGGGTTGAGTTTCATTACATATTGGTATGTTTCAACAGTGATGGTCTTCGCAGTATTTGCAATTGTTGGACTGTCTTTTTTTCTTTTATATATTTGGATGCTTCTCCTGAAGACTATTGCTCCCTCTTATGTTTCACTTGTGTTTTCTTTAAATATGAACACGAGAATACGATGTTTTAAGTATATTTCAAATTAGATCTATTAATTTTGATTTAGTTTTAAAATTGATCCAATTAACTCAAATTCAAATTTAATTCAATTGAGCTAATTATAAAAATTATTTATTTGAATTTAATTAAATCCTAACCCAAAATAATCCAAACTCAAAATATTAAAAATTATCTAAAATCATTATGATTTGATCAAGAAACTTGAGCCTCAAACTTGAATGCCTTAAACCTATAAAACTTAAATCCAAAATGATTCAGACCTAAAGTTAACCTAAATTGAAATGGCTTGAAAATTTTGAAATTTAAATTACTCCAAAATATTGATTAGATCTAAAACCAATTTAACTCACCCAACTAATTGGTCTACTTCAAAATTTAAATATATAAAATAAAATTAGAAAATTTTAAATATATTAATATTATAAATGTACACATTGAGATTATAATGTGTCTTACTATTGATTCAACAAGTTGATTTATTTATTTGCCTTTTACAAACTACTATATTTAAGTTTCAGGTTCGAGTCTCATCATACACAAATGTTATGTGTAGATTTTCTTTTTTTAAAATTGTTTTATTTTTAAGTCTCATTATGTATGAACTCTATTTAAATTTATTTTAATTTACGTATAAATATGTTACAATTTTCAATCCATATATTTCGTTTTAAATTGATTCTAATTCTAATAAATTGAATAGATATTATTATTTGTACTTATTATCTTCTTTTCAAACTCCCAAAAAAAAAATATCATATTTAAACAGACTTGCTTCTAATAGTTTTCTTAAACTAATAATAATAGTAGCAATAACTCTCCAACTATGGCATAAATTTAAAGTTAGCTATTTTAGGTGGCACTACAATGAGCAAACTAAAAAAGTAAACAAAGGATTGCTTATGCAGTTTGATTTTCCTACACCTATGGAACTTAGCTTAATGAGTAAATCTACTATATTCAATCCTCAATGCAATAAGTGATTCAAATTCTATTACTCTCCTATTTTGTAACTTAAAGACCTAGATCACTCACCTTTAAGCTCTTCCCTTGAAATTTTAGGTGGCAAACTTGTTTACTCTCAAATGCACTCACAAATACGTTTCTCAATGAATAATAAAGTACTTTCAATCCTCTGTACATAAACATATACAAGTCTCTCAACATATAATAGTTTTCCAAACTTGCTAACCTACTAGATATCAATTACAATTTAATCCCTTAGTTATGGAATAGCAAAATACAATATACTAATAAAGACCAATGCAAAGTAGATTGTTGGAGATTCATTCTTCAAAGATATCTTCAATGCTATCCTCGATCCGATCTCCACAATTCAAAGGATCCAATTGCTTGATCTAATCTAACCCAATATTCTTCAAGGAAAAGCGCTTTGAATCGATTAATCTTTAAAATTGGACTTGCATATATCCACAATATCAACACTATACAAAGTACAAATATTTAGTTTCAATAATTTATCAACTCCAAATATAATAAGTATCCATCAATTGCAATGTTGATGGAAGTAGCCACATCCATTTAGCACTTATCCAACCACTTAAAAGACTTGCCTCAATAGAAACAATCCAAATTTACTAGACAAAACCAACTTAAATACATAAAAATTAGAAAAAAAATTCCAATATCATAAATATATCCTTATTTGACACTCAATTCAAATCAAAAATAAATTATAGCTTAATATGCAAATTTGTCACTATACTTTTAAGTGAAAATTGAAATTTGTCACTATATTTAACTTTGATTGATATTTGTCATTAATCTTATGAACTAAAGATAAATTTACCACTAGACTTTAACTCTATTTTAAATTTTGTTACTTTAATTGATAGAATTTTGCAACCAAATTTAATTTTTAATTGAAATTTTATATTCAATCCTAATTTAAAATAATTTGAAGACAAAATTTAAATAAAAATATTTTTACATTTAAATTAAATATTTAACCACAATAATTTAATTAATATAATATTCAAATTAATAAAATGATAATTTTATAAAATAAACTTATTTTTCCTTTATGATATATGTATTTTTAATTTTATTTCATTAAATGAAAATTCTAATTTAATTTATTCATTATTAATATTTATATGTTAAATTATTGTTTACTATTAAAATAAAATATTTGAAAGAATTTTTCTTATTAAATTATATTTTCAAAGCATCAAAATTAATATTGAATGGTAAAAGTTAATTAAAGAAAATTAAAGTTAGTTGCAAAATTAAAAAAAAGTTTAGTAGTAAAATTAAATCATTTAAGAGTTTAATGCCAATTTCTTTCATATTTTAGAATATAATGATAAATACCAATAAAAATAAAGTATAATGATAAATTGTGATTGATTTCAAATTTTCTTTAAATATTAATACATTTACTAACCATCATTGTCTCAAAAACTAAAATGTTGTAAATTCATTAATCTCTAATCTAGTCCAAATTGGATAGTTATTGAAGCTGCTAACAACCAATTAATAACTGATTCAACCAATTGATTTCTTGATTTATTTGTCTTTTGCAAACTACAATACTTAAACCGCTTACTTATTGACAATTTTCTTAAACTAATAATTTTGAGGATTACTTCCACAAATTGTGTAACATCCTAGATTAGGGGTTATGCATTTAGTGCATAATTCATGTGTTAGTAAGCTTAGAGTGTGTTGGGGTGTGTTTTAGATGTTTTGAGAACTTTAGGTGAAGGGAAATGCTTGGAAAATATTGGAATTTTAAGTGAAAAAAAAAAGAAACTAGGCAAAGAGGCCTTAAGGAAATTTTCGTGGGATTTATGACACAAGGAATCGTGAGGCAAATTGGCAAGGGACGCTACCCTAGGGGCATGGAAGGTTGCGTCACATGAAGTGCCAAGGGAGGAGGTTCAAGCTGCAGAAATTTCTTCTGCATTTGTTGGGTTGAGTTTCATTACATATTGGTATGTTTCAACAGTGATGGTCTTCGCAGTATTTGCAATTGTTGGACTGTCTTTTTCTTTTATATATTTGGATGCTTCTCCTGAAGACTATTGCTCCCTCTTATGTTTCACTTGTGTTTTCTTTAAATATGAACACGAGAATACGATGTTTTAAGTATATTTCAAATTAGATCTATTAATTTTGATTTAGTTTTAAAATTGATCCAATTAACTCAAATTCAAATTTAATTCAATTGAGCTAATTATAAAAATTATTTATTTGAATTTAATTAAATCCTAACCCAAAATAATCCAAACTCAAAATATTAAAAATTATCTAAAATCATTATGATTTGATCAAGAAACTTGAGCCTCAAACTTGAATGCCTTAAACCTATAAAACTTAAATCCAAAATGATTCAGACCTAAAGTTAACCTAAATTGAAATGGCTTGAAAATTTTGAAATTTAAATTACTCCAAAATATTGATTAGATCTAAAACCAATTTAACTCACCCAACTAATTGGTCTACTTCAAAATTTAAATATATAAAATAAAATTAGAAAATTTTAAATATATTAATATTATAAATGTACACATTGAGATTATAATGTGTCTTACTATTGATTCAACAAGTTGATTTATTTATTTGCCTTTTTACAAACTACTATATTTAAGTTTCAGGTTCGAGTCTCATCATACACAAATGTTATGTGTAGATTTTCTTTTTTTAAAATTGTTTTATTTTTAAGTCTCATTATGTATGAACTCTATTTAAATTTATTTTAATTTACGTATAAATATGTTACAATTTTCAATCCATATATTTCGTTTTAAATTGATTCTAATTCTAATAAATTGAATAGATATTATTATTTGTACTTATTATCTTCTTTTCAAACTCCCCAAAAAAAAAATATCATATTTAAACAGACTTGCTTCTAATAGTTTTCTTAAACTAATAATAATAGTAGCAATAACTCTCCAACTATGGCATAAATTTAAAGTTAGCTATTTTAGGTGGCACTACAATGAGCAAACTAAAAAAGTAAACAAAGGATTGCTTATGCAGTTTGATTTTCCTACACCTATGGAACTTAGCTTAATGAGTAAATCTACTATATTCAATCCTCAATGCAATAAGTGATTCAAATTCTATTACTCTCCTATTTTGTAACTTAAAGACCTAGATCACTCACCTTTAAGCTCTTCCTTGAAATTTTAGGTGGCAAACTTGTTTACTCTCAAATGCACTCACAAATACGTTTCTCAATGAATAATAAAGTACTTTCAATCCTCTGTACATAAACATATACAAGTCTCTCAACATATAATAGTTTTCCAAACTTGCTAACCTACTAGATATCAATTACAATTTAATCCCTTAGTTATGGAATAGCAAAATACAATATACTAATAAAGACCAATGCAAAGTAGATTGTTGGAGATTCATTCTTCAAAGATATCTTCAATGCTATCCTGATCTGATCTCCACAATTCAAAGGATCCAATTGCTTGATCTAATCTAACCCAATATTCTTCAAGGAAAACTGCTTTGAATCGATTAATCTTTAAAATTGGACTTGCATATATCCACAATATCAACACTATACAAAGTACAAATATTTAGTTTCAATAATTTATCAACTCCAAATATAATAAGTATCCATCAATTGCAATGTTGATGGAAGTAGCCACATCCATTTAGCACTTATCCAACCACTTAAAAGACTTGCCTCAATAGAAACAATCCAAATTTACTAGACAAAACCAACTTAAATACATAAAAATTAGAAAAAAAATTCCAATATCATAAATATATCCTTATTTGACACTCAATTCAAATCAAAAATAAATTATAGCTTAATATGCAAATTTGTCACTATACTTTTAAGTGAAAATTGAAATTTGTCACTATATTTAACTTTGATTGATATTTGTCATTAATCTTATGAACTAAAGATAAATTTACCACTAGACTTTAACTCTATTTTAAATTTTGTTACTTTAATTGATAGAATTTTGCAACCAAATTTAATTTTTAATTGAAATTTTATATTCAATCCTAATTTAAAATAATTTGAAGACAAAATTTAAATAAAAATATTTTTACATTTAAATTAAATATTTAACCACAATAATTTAATTAATATAATATTCAAATTAATAAAATGATAATTTTATAAAATAAACTTATTTTTCCTTTATGATATATGTATTTTTAATTTTATTTCATTAAATGAAAATTCTAATTTAATTTATTCATTATTAATATTTATATGTTAAATTATTGTTTACTATTAAAATAAAATATTTGAAAGAATTTTTCTTATTAAATTATATTTTCAAAGCATCAAAATTAATATTGAATGGTAAAAGTTAATTAAAGAAAATTAAAGTTAGTTGCAAAATTAAAAAAAAGTTTAGTAGTAAAATTAAATCATTTAAGAGTTTAATGCCAATTTCTTTCATATTTTAGAATATAATGATAAATACCAATAAAAATAAAGTATAATGATAAATTGTGATTGATTTCAAATTTTCTTTAAATATTAATACATTTACTAACCATCATTGTCTCAAAAACTAAAATGTTGTAAATTCATTAATCTCTCTAATCTAGTCCAAATTGGATAGTTATTGAACTGCTAACAACCAATTAATAATCTGATTCAACCAATTGATTTCTTGATTTATTTGTCTTTTGCAAACTACAATACTTAAAGCGCTTACTTATTGACAATTTTCTTAAACTAATAATTTTGAGGATTACTTCCACAAATTGTGTAACATCCTAGATTAGGGGTTATGCATTTAGTGCATAATTCATGTGTTAGTAAGCTTAGAGTGTGTTGGGGTGTGTTTTAGATGTTTTGAGAACTTTAGGTGAAGGAAATGCTTGGAAAATATTGGAATTTTAAGTGAAAAAAAAAAAGAAACTAGGCAAAAGAGGCCTTAAGGAAATTTTCGTGGATTTATGACACAAGGAATCGTGAGGCAAATTGGCAAGGGACGCTACCCTAGGGGCATGGAAGGTTGCGTCACATGAAGTGCCAAGGGAGGAGGTTCAAGCTGCAGAAATTTCACTTGGGAGCTTTTATTTTTAAACGTTTTCCGCAGTGGCATTTCAAATTGATCAGTAGTGAATGGGTCGGGTTTGGGGTGTTACAGTTTGGTATCAAAGCCCGGTTCAAAACTCGGCTTTGAGGGATTTGGGCCCAAAAACGTTTTTCCAAAATGGGCTTTTCAAAAATATAAGATTTTATGAACTATTTCAGGTTGATTCTGGCATGGCACCTGTATCTCCAACCCGAAGTCCACCAGGTAAGTACCTCAGACTATTGAAGTGATTTATATGTGAATGTTATGGGTTTATTTGGGCTCATAGATTAGAATACTTGGGCTATTGAACCCTTGGGCTAGTGCACTCAAACACATGCATAAGACTTAAGTGCAACTAAACAAACCTGTGTCTAAGTCGCCAAGCTAAGGTGTGGCAACCATTGTGCGCATGTCTAGGAGTGGATTCGGTGAAGAGCTTGGTACTTAGCAGTCCTAGTGGCTCACCTCCTCTTTACTCGAATCCTACACAGTGTAGCTACTGGTTCACCCTAACCAAGAGGACTTATTCACGGCTAAACCGATAATTAAAACCGAAAGGGACTAGCCATCTTGTTTTATAAACACCTTAGTTTTTAAAATCCTTAAATTAACCCTTCGATTTGCAACAAAATCTATTTTGAAAATTTCTCAAAAAAAATTACGGTTTACCAAAATTACTAAAATACCCCGGCTGTAAAATTACAAAAATGCCCTTAGTTTCTAAAATTACCATATTACCCTCGATTTTAATAGAATTTTTATATTTTGCAAAAGTGCCCAAAAACTCTATTTAGCAAAAAAATTCAAGGTACTTTGATTTGGGAAAATTACTAAAATGCCCCTGTGCTGTAAATTACTAAAATACCCTTAGTTTTTAAGATTTTCAAAAATACCCTCGACTTTTGCTAAAATGTTTCTACTTTACAAAAATATCAAAAACTTCTGGTTTACAAATACCAAGATATCCTGATTTGGAAAATTTACCAAATTGCCCCTAACTTCCAAAATTACCGAAATAACCCCGATTTCTGAAATTTTTGCAACACCTCTGATTTGGAAAATAAATTTTCAAGATAACCCCCGAGGTTTGTAAATTTTGAAATACCTTTGATTTGTAAAATATTTTCGAATTGACCGCGATTTGTTACCAAAATACCCCTATAGGAAAAATGAAGAAATTACCCCTGGGTTGGGTATGGCCAAAAATGCCTATGGAAGTGTGATTAAATGTTAATGATGAATGAATGTGTCTCTATCGAGATGGATGAATGTGAATGTGAATCTCTGAACTAGAATATTAAACTTGAAACTAAGACTATGATTGATCGAAAGAACCACTATTGAACTCCTTTTTTCATAAAACAGTTCGCGAATAAATAGTGGAACAAAGTACTAATGCATAAAACCTTCTAATCAGATTAAATCTCGACGTTAGACATGAGTTCTAGTGGACGCGATCGAGGTAAAATGGCAGTATCAAAACCAGTAGGGTCTGGCCATGGGTCAGAAAGTGATGTGCCGCCGCTAGCAGTGGGCGCGGAGGATCAGGATCAGACTGGAGGAGATGATGCAGTATTATTAGCTATGCTGCGAGTGCTAGAGCGAGTCGCAGGAGCTAGTGTGGGCAATGGAGCTCGGAAGTCAGTGCCTGAAAGACTTAAGTCAAAAGGAGCCGAGATTTTTAGAAGAGTGTCTGGAGTAGCCCCGAACGTGGCGGAGTACTGGCTAGAAGCAGTTGAAAGGATTATGGATGATTTGGATCTAACGGTGGAAAAAAAGTTGAAAGGTGCTGTCTCGTTGCTCCGAGATGAAGCTTATCGATGGTGGCTCACTATCAGGCAAGGTACCCCTGCAGATCAAGTAAATTGGGAGTACTTTAAGGTTAAGTTCGAAGGAAAGTACGTTGGAGCTAGTTATTTAGACTCGCAAAGAAAGGCATTTTTAAATTTGGTACAAGGAAGTATGTCGGTAGCTGAATATGAAGCAGAATTTGTGCGGTTAAGTCAGTATGCTAAGGGGATCGTGGCTACTAATTACGAAAGTTGTGTCCGATTTGAAGATGGATTGCGAGATGAGCTGCGAGTGTTAATTGCTCCGCAGAGAGAACGAGACTTTGCTGTTCTAGTGGAGAAAGCTCGGATAGATGAGAAAGTTAAGAGGACTGTAAGAGAGAACCGAGATAAGGAAAGGAACGGGAATAAGAGAAGTTTTGGACCGACAGCATCGTTTGTAGAGGTTCAGAAAAGGGCAAGGATCGAGAATTCTGTACGTGCACCTGTACCAGTTGCTGAGAATCGAAGTCGTGTATGTGTTCAATGTGGGAGAGCTCATTCAGGAGAATGTTGGGGAAATAGTAAGGCATGTTTCCGGTGTGGGTCTAAGGCTCATTTGGTTAAGAAATATCCTCAAGTGATGGACAGGGCTCGGGGCCAAGGTCGTGGAACACCCGACAGAGGTGCTGAAAGTGCGGATGCGAGTCAACCAAGGATGTGATAGCGGGTAAGTTCCTTATGTTTGAAATACTATTTATTGCTTTAAGAGATAGTTCGTTCTTGTGATGTTAGTGAAGTGTGAGAAACCTCGAATGCGAATTTTGAGATAGTATCTAAGAAATGTGTTAGTATTATTAAGATCAGAGTGCGCAGCAGTAGAATATTGTGACGAGTTAAGGATGCACGATTGTTCGATAGTAAGTAATTTCGAGGACGAAATTATTTTTAAGGAGGGTAGAACTGTAACATCCTAGATTAGGGGTTATGCATTTAGTGTATAATTCATGTGTTAGTAAGCTTAGAGTGTGTTGGGATGTGTTTTAGGAGTTTTTGAGAACTTTAGGTGAAGGGGAAATGCTTGGAAAATATTGGAATTTTAAGTGAAAAAAAAAAAGAAACTAGGAAAAGAGGCCTTAAGGAAATTTTCGTAGGATTTATGACACAAGGAATCGTGAGGCAAATTGGCAAGGGACGCTATCCTAGGGGGCATGGAAGGTTGCGTCACATGGAGTGCCAAGGGAGGAGGTTCAAGTGTAGAAATTTCACTTGGAAGCTTTTATTTTGGCGTTAAAAAGGGAGCAAGGCAGGAGGTCTTAAGAGAAGTTATAGGCGCTTTTGGACACAAAGAGTGCCTTGGTAAGTGTAATGCAAGGCGCCACTTAGGGCCTTGGTATGTGACGCCTTGGTTCGAGTTGAGAGAAGCGAATGGGAGTTTATTTTTCGTCAAGTAGGAGCTTGGCTAAGGAGGTTTTAAAAGGAATTCAGGTGAAGCATGTCACAAAACGCCTTGGTAGAGTGGCTTGGGACGCTACCTTAGGGGCTTGAGTGTTGTGTCAAAGGGGCTCAAGTTGAATCACGTTGGTGGCATAGGAGTGTGTTTTTATTTTTACTCTTTGCGTCAAAAGAGGAACTAGGCTAAGGAGGCTTTAAGAGGAATTCGTGAGGGATTTATGCCACAAGAAATCATGTGGCAAAGTGGCGATGGAGCGCCAGGTGCAGTGACAAGGGCCTTGGTTCGAATCACGCCTGCAGCAATGAGTGGGGTTTTATTTTTGGTTGTAACGTCAAATTGGAGAGAGGTTGGACGGCAATGGGACTTTTAATTGAATGAGGAGTTAAGGCTTGATTTTATTTTAGAATATAGGATAAAGGTTGATTTATTTAAGTTGGTAGATAGTGGATAAATGAGTTTTTATTTATTTTAAAGAGATTAAATAGGAGTAAAGGATAATGGATGCTTATTTTATTGATTTTAAAATGTGGGATAAGAAGATAATTGTGGCTTTATTTTATTTATTTTAAAAGAGTAAGATAAGAGTTAATATAGGAGAGTGATAAGAAATAATGTGTTGAATTATTGTTATTTTATTAATTAAGGTGATAAAGGAGGAAAATATGGGATGTGATAAGAGGATGAAGCTATGGCCAATTGGGGACTCCTTGGGGTGGTATAATCGGTTTTGAAGTGTGTAGGTGATGGATGTCGAATATGTGTAGTATAAATAGGGATGCTCACCTTTTGGTAAGTCTTTTCTCCATTTAATTCCTTTTTGCGAAAATTCTCCTACTTTCTTCTCTTCTTCTTTATTTTCTTTCAACCCCAGTTCATCATCTTTTCTTGAATGGTCGAATGCCTGTTACCATTTAAAACCTTAGCAGAATATTTCATCTACATGTGAGGAGCCATAGCGAAACTTTAACCACGATCTAATTTTATTTTGGCGAATCCTTTAAGATCAACTCTCCCCACTCTTGCGTTTTCTTTCCTCAACAATAAAGTGCCGAAACACCATTGTTTTACTCAAGAGCCGAATCTCTAGGGGGGCTGTCGACTTTTCTCTTTTGTCTCTCCAAGGAAGTAACATAGTGATAAGTGATCTTCTCTTTTAGTAATCGATTTTATCTTCATGGGAGTGCCGAACCAAGTGTTTGGTCTTGGGTTTATAGTATGGCCGAATGTCCCTTAAAGCCTTAATGCGTGCCCTTTTGTGTAGCCAACGTTGGAAGAGGTGATCCTCCGGGATTTGAGTGATCAAGGTAAGCCAAGGTAAGTGACTTGGTGATCGGCCAAGGGGGGCCATTTTCCATAGATTTATGTATTAAAGCCGAATTTGACATATGGCATGTAGGATTTCAACAGTCTCAAGGATCAAGTGACAGTTTCGGGATTTGGAAGAGCAGGGTAAGTAGTTGCTAGAATCCGGCCTAAGGCCATATTTTTGGTTTTAGTGTTGACCGATTGTGTACTATGATGTTTAGGAGACCAAATCGGCATTAAGGGAGGAGGAAAAACCCCGTTCATCGTGTTAGATTCTAGGAGTTCGGGATTTCACTAATAATCAAGCGTGTGATTAACCCACCGTTTTTCGGGTTTTTTGCTATATTTGCATGTGTGATTTATGTGCTAACCAGTGCAGTGGTAGTTATGTGGTGATTACCCTAAAAGGGGTATATCGATAATCAGGTTAGTATTATCTGTTGATAAGAATGTGACAGTGCCGATGTGAATGTGACAATGCCTATAGAAATATGATTGTCTGCCTTAATAACATGTGCATGCATTTATTATTACGTCAATATTACATGTTGCATGTGCATGGGTTGGGATATGATATGAAAGAAGGTACGGGTGTACTTCGAGTACGTGGTTTTGGTGTTAGCTACGGCTACATCGTCGATTGGCACTGACTGAGGTCACGTTGTGGATTATTGTGCTTAATTGCACGTGGACGGCATTGATTGCCTTTCGGAGTGAAAAGGAGAGGGTGATTTGATAATCCCCTGGTGTGTGGTAGGCTGGATACGGGGGTGTGTAGAGGATGGACCCTAGGCTAGGTTGGGCTTCATAATTGCATAATTATGATATGTGGATTAATGTGGAAATGGGCCAAGCCCAGTATGTGGAAACATGTGGTTAATTACCCTATTATAAGAATGTGATATGGTTATGGGCCAAGCCCAATATGTGAACTCTATTGATGTGAATGTGGGCCAAGCCCATTAAGTGAACTCATGTGAATAATGTTGCATTACTATTTGTTATATGGGTTAATATGTGGTTAACATGTGGGTGGAATTCAGTGGATTAATTACACACTGAGTCTGTATGACTCACCCAATTATTTATCAAACATCGCAGGTGATATGATGATCGGACCGGTTGGAGTGGATACAAGGTGGCCCATGCAGAAGACGTTTTGATTATTTCAATTAGTTTCTTATTAAGTACTTTTGTTTAATTATTTATTGTAATAAGGCCCAGTTAAAGTATTTGAGCATTGCTCTTATGTCTAAGCTAAACGACGATTAAATTATTATTTGGAAATGCTTTTATTCTTGGCAACTCATATTTTTAATCCGGTATTTTTATAACAACTTAAGTTTTAATTAGAATGTTTTAAACTACGAAAAAGTTTTTTATCAAAGGCGACAAATTTTTAACGGCTTTTACTCTTAAGTAAGAATATTTTTAAACGTTTTCCGCAGTGGCATTTCAAATTCGGTCGTAGTGAATGGGTCGGGTTTGGGGTGTTACAAATTGCCTCAAACTATAGTACAAAATTTAAGTTCTCCTAATTGAATTTTCATAATATTAATATTGTATAAATATGATCTTTCAGTTAATTTAATCATTAATTTAGGCATTAAATTAATGATGAAGTCGAAAAATTTTTAGGAGGATTGGAATCAAATTATAAAATTTTGAAAGATCAAAATGTAATTTCATCATATATTAATTTTAATTCCATCATTTTGAAGGGACTAAACATAATATTTTCATATTTTAAGGGTGTAAAGTACAATTTTACCATGAATTAACTTATAATTTTAATATTTTAAAAAGATTAAATTTTAATTTTAATTTTAACTTTTAGGGTCAAAATCACTACCAATCCTCGTGTCACCTTTGCATTAAATACTAGTTTGAATTTGATGCATTGCATATTTAAAATTATAAATCAAAATTTTAATGCATTTTAACACATTCTAACTTTATATTCTTCTATATTAATAACAATAATAATATTAATTGAGCGAAAACACAATTCAGTGTTAACCTCGCAATTTAGTAACTCCATGTGTACAATGGGCCATCAACCAATAAGTAGTTGGCCACTTGGTTTCTAATGTAGCAGACTTTTCTCTGTATGGTTAATAATAAATTAATAATGGTTATGGCATTATTTTTATATTTTATTCATATAAATTTATATTGATTCGATTGAAACTTTTACTTGCACCGAAATGCACAATAATATTATTAAATCTGATGCTTGATGATCTATAATATCAATTACATAAAATTGTGTAAAATTAATTTAATTTTATGTTTTCAAGGAATTTATCAACATTTGGTTTATTTATTAATTTGATATATATAACATGAATTTTATAGATAGCATAAAAATTGTAAATTGGATAGGTTAGTACTTAGTAAAACACTACCCCACAATATATATCACTTTGATAATGTCAACAGGTTTATACATGTAATTAAAAATATAGAATAATATACGTAATGGAACGTCGTGGCTTTTTTCATTAATTTAAAACTAAGAAGTAACGTTCCACCTGCTATAACAGTTGGCATTTTAATATTTATGATCAATATTTGCATGAATATTTCAACTAAGGTTCCATCACCTTAAAAGAGACCTCTGTGAGCTGCGCCATTGACGAAGGAAGCAAAAATGAAGAAAGTTTGTCTTTTTCTAGCGATTTTAGTGCTGGTGTTCTGCAATTCAATGGCTACATCAATCGAAACCAACAGCACCGTCTCTGTCATCGCAGACTTCGACGATTTGGAGTTCTTGATGGATTCGCACTTCGGTCGAGTCCTTCAAAGCAGTGGAAGCGTTAGCCGTAAGTCCCTCAATGCTGGTCAGGCGGCGGCAAATTGTGGAAGAGGTCGGCCTTACGATAGCTGCCTCCCGAACCCTAACCGCCCCATTACGCAGCAAAATTGCGGGTCTTACAACCGTGCCTGCGGCAGGTGAAAGGCCGTGAAATGTGTATCATCGTAGTTTGTTGATAAAGTTTGAAGTTTTTGGTTCCTTTGAATTATTTGCTGTGAATTTCATTATATCTTTTTAATATGTTGTGTTGGGTTTCATTACATCTTGGTATGCTTCAATGAGCATAATCTTTATGGAATTTGCAATTGTTGGACTGTCGTTTTCTCTTATATCATTTTATTTATATTTGGATCACACTATTTTGTTCTTATTTTGAAATTTATTGCTCACATTTTTATTTTTTACTTGAGTGTTTTCTTAATTAAGTCAGCTTTAATAGAATCAATTATTACAATTTACAAATATTAAACTGATTACTTCAAATTGATCATCAATTAATTATAAAAATTGGGAAGAAAACCCATATATTTACTTCTCTTTTAATTAAAAATATAAAGATGTAAGCTTTAAATATATATATATATATATATATATATATATATATATGAAATTTTAGAAAAAATAATATATCAATATCATAAAGATTCAAATAATGTACTATATGTAAGTTTTAAATCGATTCCTTATACTCAATTTTGGTCAGTTTTAATATTTATATTATTTGAATTCATCAATTTTAGTCTATGTATTTTTAAATATTAAAATTTTAGTCATAAATCAAATAGTAGTAATTAAAGCAATTATGTCAAATTCTACTATTAGTATTATTATTTTTAAGCTTAAGCCATGTTCTCCAATTTGATCATTTTAGATTTTATATTTTTTAAAAATTTTGTAATTTCAATTCTATCTCAAAGCGATACCCATTAAATTCATTAACTCAAATAACGTGATTTTTCTGTGAATGTTATGTAAAAATAACAAGTTGACATGATATTACATACGTGAAAATATTTTGAAAATTGCATAATTTAACTTGCTATTTGATCAAGCTGACCGTTGTTTGATTATGATTGAAATTTTAATTTTAAAAATAAAAAATAAAAATGATTAAATTAAAGTACAAATATTAAATTTACAACTCATTCATGGTACAGATACCAACTGTAAGATTTATCTAAAATATATCCTTTCCACTACATGAAAATTTAGCTTTTTATTTAAAAATGAAATTATCGGTAAACTATTCGTTTTGAAAAATTCAATACGTCCTCCAAGGAAGCAAGTGCCAACCAAAATCCATTGGTTGTAAATAAAATTATGAAGAATGATTTCGTATAATTCTCATGAATTAGGTTGATTTTGGTGCTGTTGTTGTGGCGTTCCCTTGCCTCGTCTTTTCTTAATTGGATTTTTACCCCGTCTCTTGAAAAAATAAATAATGAAGAATAAGTTGACTATAATTAAAAATATATTAACGTCTTTAAATTGATAATTACTACATTCTTCCAAATAAAGCCTCAATTATTACGCACTAATTTTATTTCATGATGATTAAAACGAATTACCAAATATTTCACATCTAATTAATAATGTAGCTGAGTTTCAATTATTTGGTATAATTTCGGTATCTTTTATATATTCGTTTAATGATTTATAGAGATTAATCATTTTGCAGTTCGTAGTCGTCCCTTCCAACAATATTGTCTCCAAAATTTAAATATAAATTTTCTTCTTGAAAATGTAATGTATCTTACTATTACACCCTAAACTTATATTACTAAACCTTGATTATTGATTAAATATTGACATGAGCTTTAAGCTATATTAACGAGAGATAAACAAAGTACACGAATTGAACATAAAAATACACTCAACTAAAATATGAATTAAGCTCGGACTCCAAATTCGAAAGCTCAGACTCCAAACTCAACTCTTATAGGAGCATGTCTATGTAAAATTTGAAGACTACATTTAACATCAAGTCAAACTTAAACAACTATATTTGTTATTAATATTATAAATGGGCTTAATCTAAACCCCTGACTTATGAAGACTTGTACTTCCAAATGTATCTAACATTGCAGAGATTGATTATATGTATAGCTGAAACTTTTTTATTTTGTAAAAATACTCATCAATGTATTATCCTTATTTATTCAAACATATCTTACATTAATTATATAACATCAACGCAAAGGGCAATTCAGCAACGCCCTTCCAATAACTAGAGGAATGATATTAACACAAGAATCAACCTTTGGGAAAGGTAGATTATATCACATTAAAGGCTACAAATATCATTGCAAAAAATAATACACACTAGGGGACGACTCTAAAGCAAGGAACTTGAAAATTGGTGGACTTTTTGGGCCTTAGCTGCTGCCCTGGCGGCAGTAAATTCCCTTACAGTTTGGATTACTGCCTGTGGCGGGAAGACAACTATCGTATGGAGGCTTCGGGCACTTTTGTTGTGACGGCTCATTAGCGTTTCCCGTGTTACCGGTTATTGTCGCCCTACCACTCTTGAGCATTCTAACAATGTTAGAATTCATCACCATGTCGAGTTCCCACTCCAGCTCCGAGTCGAAAGCCTCGGTGGTCCAACATTCGTCGAGGTGGCCATTACACTCGTAACTGGTGTTGCTCTTCACTATAAAAGCAGCCCTGGATTGATTTATTTTCAAGAGAAATATAATCACCATGAAAGCAAGAAGAAAATATGTTTTTCTCTTTTCAATTAACCCCATTTTTCCCTCCCCTTTTCCGTACCTTTCTCAATTGGCTCAATAGGTGAAGGAACAAATTAATCACTTGCTTTAATTTATAGATAAATAGGGATGCAAAAGATTGGGAGTTGTCCCCCATGAAATGGCCAAATTAAATATTTTATTCATTAAATGGACAACTTTATCATGGGATTTCTTTAGTTGCACATCTTTGTCAAAACCTTTTTGAAAATTGACTTTTTATTTTTTAAAAAATAAAAATGGAGTCGCCACCAATTCTTTTTATGAGATGTGATCGGATCACCTCGTAATTTGGTCATTTTAATAAAAAGTTAAATTTACTAAAAAGATTATTTTCGGTCTACAAAATCCAAGAATGTAGGTTCGGGAGGAGTCAATTACGTATGAGGAAGGATTAACATCCTTGTAATGCCCAAAATTGGTGACTAGTCGGTTACTTAATGTTTTGATGTCGAAAAATTGAAAGTTCGAAGAAAATTTAAAATGCGATCCCTTTTTGCATAATGTTATTAAGATACGACTTAACTAAATTAAATTAAATGGAAAATGCCTTATTTCAAGTTAATCGAGAAGAAAGACCATGTCCCGTGAGTTAGTATACGATACTTCGAAATCTCGAAAACCAGGATAATCGCCATTCGATCACTACTTAATTCTTGCTTTTCGTTATTTTAAATAGGGTGTTCGATTTTTTCAGCTTTAGGAAGATGCCATAATCCGTAAGTTAGGAGCACAACTCCTCGGATTCCAAAAATAATGAACATTGCCTCGATTTTAAGCATTTTCTATGTGTTAGATAAAACAAAGATAATTTTTTGAAAAGTGATATACATTTGATTTATTTAGGCATAGTGTGAAAATGAATAAATATATTTTAACATGACAACATGGTAATTAACAAAATAATGATGGGTAAAATAAAATAATTTAAAATGATAAATAAATAAATAAATAAATAAAGAGCCAAAAGCGAATAAAAGGTAAAATAAACATGCCATGATAGTGAATAATAATAATGCAACATCAACTTATGGTAATAATAGCGAAAATCGCGTCATGACCATTATTATAGTACTAATATAAATAATAAAAGTAATAGTAATAATAATAAAAATGGTGAAATAAAAAAGTATATGAAAAAGTGTAACACCCTTTACCTGTATTTAACGTCGGAACAAGGTACGAGGCATTACCGGACTTAACTTGCTTGAACATGCAACTTTGGGTTTGAAATTTCATTTCCAACTTAAGACTTCTCATACATATGCATAACATCCTTATCATAGGCCTACGAGGCCTTAAGCATACATTCAGAAGGTCTCTGAATTTAACCAAAAACTTTCACGCACTTAGAAAAATTTTGCCTAAACAGGGGTCACACGCCCGTGTGGGTAGGTCGTGTGGTCACACACGCCCATGTTCCTAGCCCATGTGGAATTTATTTTCACTTCGAACCTATAGGGGTTTTCACACGGCCGGGCGCACGCCCGTGTCTTTGGCCCGTGTCCTCTACATGGCCTAGACACGCCCGTGTCCTCACCCGTGTGTGAAAACCTGGGTATTCTGTTTATGACGTCAGCAACCTTATAAGGGGCACACGGCCTAGGCACACGCCTGTGTGTCTAGCCCGTGGTCGATACTGACTTGCAATATTAACATGCAGGGGACACACGGCCCAGTCACACTCCCATGGGGCTGACCGTGTGTCACGCACGGCCTAGACACACTCCCGTGTGTTTACCCGTGTGGACCAATTCAAGGCTGTTTTCCAAGCCATTTAGTCACCCTAACTTGCACACATTCACATGTCATCTCATATCACTCTCAAATCATCATTTGTAATACTTAAACTTTCACATTAAAACCATGGAAACCGAACTTTCTTCCCATATACAAGAGAGTACTATCACTAGCACAAATACAATCGACATAAGTCATCATCCATGGCTATACACCATCGAGCCTTAAACTATTTTAGGCCAACACATTTGGATACATTAACTATGACTTAATTAAACAAAAGATGAGATCCCTATACATGCCATATCTCAAGAAGACTTGAAAACTTATACCCAAGTGACTGCTCGATAGTGTGAAAGCATCTCCAGCAGTCTCCAAATCGAGCTAGTTAAGTTAACCTATAAGAGATAGGAAAGGAAGAGGAGTAAGCAATAACGCTTAGTAAGTTCATATGCAAATATAAATCAACTATTGACATTCATTTATTTTACTCCACCACAAAGGTATTATAGTGAGATTTACATCTAAGCTCATGGTTACCCATTTAATCATTCATAATGCTTACTCATTCCAAACCTTCACATATCCCAAATACATAACGTAAAACATTGTTCACCTTTACTAGCATTTGTACCCTACATTTATCACCATAAAGCCACATGAAAAATTTCACTTAGTTAAGTTTCTCGAAATCACCTCGAAATAATAATAAATAAGGTGGTATCGCACACAACCCACCATTGATAATAAATACGATGGTATCGCACATAGCCTATCGTAAATAAATATTAAGGTGGTATCGCACATAGCCCACCATTGATAATAAATACGATGGTATCACACACAGCCCATCATAAATAATTATTAAGGTGGTATCGCACATAGCCCACCATTGATAATAAATACGATGGTATTGCACACAGCCCATCGAAAATAAATATTTAAGTGGTATCGCACACAGCCCACCGTTTAATTACACATTCACAGATATTTATCCATATTCATTTTCCTATTTCAAATGCTCATCTACAATAATCATTCGTATTCACACAATGCGTTAATAAGTATAACATATGCAATCAAGATGCATCGTTTACACATGAACTTACCATGGGTTCATCACATACCGAATTCACTTCAAATGAATTTTGGGCACATACCTGTACCTCTCATGACATGTCCACATACTTTCTCATTTTCAACATAACTGTTGAATCATTCAAAATGCTAAAGGATACTCTCGAGTCTCATACATTTAGTATTATATCAACATCATATCCTCGATAGGGTCTTACATGAAATATCATATCAATGCCATATCCCTGACACGGTCTTATACGAAATTTCACATCGAGGCCATATTCCAAATATGGTCTTACACGGGACCTTAATTATTGTAGTATTATGATATTTGCCTTCCATTCTATACTTAAGTTTAATTGGAGATATTCATTTCTTGACATCTCGTCAAAATGTATTTAATATATATATCCGTAAAGACAATATACAATTCATTCAACATTGAAATATTAAATACCTCACATAAGATTGCATTATTTTCACATGAACTTACTTCGATACCAAAAAGGGTAAAAAGGGACCTATTTGTCCATGTTTCTCTTTCCTCCCGTTCTAGGTCCGAATCTCGTTTGCTTTGATCTATAACAATAAAATTTATCCATTTAATCATCACACTAATCAATACATTTCAAAATTTCTACTTTGGTAAAAATACCATTTTACCCTCGGGCTTTGGCAAAATTATGATTTTGCCCCTAGGCTCGTATATCAATTTTCATCCAATTTCTTTGTTAATCAAGCCTAGCCGATTCATATTCCCTCTTATAGGAACTCAAGATTTCAACTATTACACACATTTACCACTTATTTCACAACTTTTACAAAAAGGTCATTTTAGGTGTTTTCATGGTAACACCTTTCACAAAAGTTGTTCATCTAACAACTAAGACTCATTTTCTTCCATAATAAATGAAGAAAACAACATGAAATCTCTCATGGAAAGTCCCTATAATCTTAAAAATTTTGCAAAATAGTCCCCTCATTAGCTAGTTTAAGCTTTAGGGGTTCCAAAAGTACAAAATTTTTCAAGAAAGGCCACCAAAATCACTTACTTGCAAGGAGGAAAGCTTGGATGAAATTTTTGAGTTCTCAACCCCCATTTTGATTCTCATTTTTGGTGAAGAAGATGGAGAGAAAAGATTATATTTTCTTTTCTTTATTTTATAATAAAAGTAATTTTTTTATCACAAAATTTCACCTAACCAAATGACAAAGTCCATTCTTTGTCCCCTATGGCCTGCCATCACTTCCCCCATGGTCTATTTGCACTTTAAGGACCTCCAACTAGTATTCTATGGCTATTTGGAACCTCTAGCAAATAAAATAGAACTTTTACATTTTATGCGATTTAGTCCTTTTTCGCGATTAAGCCTGAAATTGCTAAAATTAAAGCACCAAAATTTTTATGCACCCTTATAATCATGCTATAGCTCATAAAATAAAATTAAAGTAAATTTTCTCCGACTTTGGATTAGTGGTCCCGAGACCACTGTTTCGACTAGCCCCTAAATTAGGCTATTACGGTTCTCCCCCCTTAGGGATTTTTATCCCCGAAAATCTTACTAGAAGAAGTTGCTTTCAACTTTCATTAGATGTTTCCACCAACTTTGCAGAATCATAAATCGATTTATCCTCGTATCTCTTGCTAATGACTTTTAAACTTTAGTACACAATATTGAAACACATCTTTAAAATCTAAACTGCTCTCTCTCTCTCTGGGGCACATATACTCAGTAATCTATCAAATGTGAACTCTGCACATGCTAAAATGATCATCCAGATCTTCACCGAATAATTTGCTACAATCTGAATGACATCCTCCTTTTTTGGGAATCATAACAATCCAAATTCAAAATCTATAGTATTTTATCAACTCATTTACTCCTTGAAATCTTCATTGACTGTAATAGTTCTAAATACTCTTGAAATTCAGCTTATACCTGTTGACCAATCGACATCTGGTTATAAAATAAAAAATATTGTGATATACATATACACTCAATCACCAGAACATCTACTTATATGACTGCTCATTCCATCATTCTTAAATGAGCAGACGTGCTACCACTGAGTCTTGTACTAAATCTTCTACATAAGTTTTAAATTCATCAATATGAAAATTCTATCTTGAGGTGATGATAATAATGGAAATCTTATCTGACCTGAATTTTATCATCAAAAGCAAACTCATTCGGAACTCATTTAAATTACCATTCACTATTACACTTTTAAACTTCTTTGTTACGCAAGACAAAACTCGCTTTAGTAATTCACATCACTAAAATGTGGATATTATCAACTAAGGTCAATCGAGTTACCAACTCGCATCGACTAAACGAGGAATTTCCATCCCAACATCTGTACTATGTCTGCTTCCCGATTAGTAATTCAATAACTACACATACTCCTGTAATAGTTCAAACCATCATCACTATCTTACATTCATATTTTTTTGTAACATCAGATACTTTAACTCATCGATATTTAGGAAGCACTCGACACTCTTCCCAAGATCCTACTATATCATTGTATACACAACACAGGCATAAAAGTGATCGCCTCTGAATCACTAGTCTAACAGTTCTTTTTAAGGTAACCTTAACCATTTAAAGATACAAACTACCTCTTTACACTCTAATATTAAAACATATTCCAATTTATTCTTTAGTGCATCACTAAACATCATAAATTCCTTTTCTCGATTCAAACTGAACTTAGAACTAGAACTTTCAATTAATAATACCTTCAATAGCTTTCGACTTTGCTAACCTGCAAAAGACCATTTAAAATTTCATAAAGGTGATGACTTTTCAATCAAAACAACTTCATCTTGTAATTAACATTATCCAATCAGAATATTTCAGTAGGCATCTCTCTGTATTATGCTTCCTAGAATCTAATTTCCTCATTCAAGCTATCCATCTCCATACTCGTGAATACACATAATTTATTCTCTTTGTTGAAACATGAGTAAATATACACATATCTCGAATCATATCTCAGCAAATCAATCTACTCTTTCCTCCATATTGAGAATACAGTTCAAACATACAATCCTTTGGTAATCAAAAACCTTACTATCGTCTTAGTTCAGAATAACAAGGATATCTCTATTGAATGCATTAACTTTAATTCGGCTTACCTAAAAAATCCACCACACATTTTGAAACTTGTGATTTCACTACTTATACTTTTGTCGATATTAACTTCTTATACAAAAATTAGAGGTATCCAAATACTAGAATCATCACTTTCCTATGATCGAACTTAAAACATAATCATAGTAGATATAACTATCACAAATGAAGAATACGCTTTAAGGATAAACCATGATCAGCAGGTACATAAGAATAGTGTCACATAAAATTTTATCACCGACTTCACTCTAAAATATAGAAATAGAATTACGAAGAGATAAATAAATGTCGATTGAGAACCAACCAAATCGACAACAATTTCATCTA
This sequence comes from Gossypium rotundifolium, assembly GCA_025506655.1. Lineage (NCBI taxonomy): Eukaryota > Viridiplantae > Streptophyta > Magnoliopsida > Malvales > Malvaceae > Gossypium > Gossypium rotundifolium. The sequence goes on along the minus strand of CP106728.1, from coordinate 21,147,202 downwards.
ATTTTACAATCAGCTAACATTCTCACACGATCATAATTTCATAAAAATGAACAACCACATAATCCCTGAAGGGATCTATACATAATACTCAAAGAGATCATTATAATCGATTCAACCATGATTGTCACAGTCAAACATTTTTACAGCTCGAATATTGTTTCTCTAACCATTTTCGTCATCATAAACCCTTTATTATTCCTTTCACTAATGAACATCAATTCGGGAAGATATCGGTAAGTACATACCTTAGGCTCTCTACTCAATTGAGTTGAATAGGCGAGACTAGCTTTTTTCTTTACTAGTAACATTGCATAATCGGTGTAATCTTTAAAACATTTTAATATTCTTCTCAAAACTATTTTTCACTTTCCAACTACTTTCATCTCTATACACATTACTGATTGTTTCACCACGAACTCTCTAGTTTCACACTTATGAACTTATTCAACTCGACTCTCATAAAAATCTAGTTATAAATCAACAATGGTAAGGGGGTGAGATCGTAAAGCCCTTAACTTGCCTCTCATGACTACACACATGTGACTTAACATTCATCATTAATGAAATATCATCGTAATTACACAACTCACTCCAAGAAAATTTTTTACACTTACTCATGTTACAAATGTTTCTATCACCCATAATTTCAAACAGTGATTTTACTTACTCAATCTCTATATTAATATCTATTCAAGTACTCAATATTTAACCCCAATTTCTCTTACCATCGTTTATCAAATTAGAGAACGTCTTACGGGTTTGAGCACGTCGTTTACTTGATTGCCATAGTTCAACTATGGTCTTACTTATATCACAATATCATAGCCCAGTTATAATCTTAAATGTCGTCATGATGCCATAGTCTTGTTATGGTTTTCCATGAAATCTCTTATCGATACCAATGCCATATCCCAGATACAATCTTACATGGAAACACATGTCATCCTAGATATGGTCTTACAAGGGGTCTCATATCGATGTCGACGCCATATTCTAGATATGGTCTTACGCGAGATCGCACGTCGATGCCATGCCCCAGACATTATCTTACTCGATTTCATACCAAAGCCAGGTCCCAGATGTGGTCTCACACAGAATCACTATTCGATGTCGATGCCATATCCCGGATATGGTCTTATACGATTCTCATATTCAATACCAAAGCTATATCTTAGATATGGTCTTATACGAGATCATGTATCGATGCCAATGCCATGTCCCAGACATGGTCTTATATGGGATCACATGTACTGCCATGGTTCAACCATGGTCTTATCCATCATTTCTTCCTTGAGTGACTGTACTCATCTCCTGCGTTCTACTTAATTTAACTTCCCAGTTTAACTCCCACACTATTATAATATTTGTGGCTTTGTAACAGAGTCATAAAACAAAACATTACACATCCTCTAATTTAACAATCACACATGAGATTCAACTATGTGGACATACTGATTATACATTATTCAAACAAATGTACATGCACACATATCCCGTTCACTGGGTAAGTTTACTCATTATATTCACTTAATCAAACATGTTAGGCATATAACACCATATGCATGTCAAACCAACATGGATAGACTTATCACCATATAACTTTTATTTCGTTCCATATTTTTCACATTCCTCAACTTATGATTATCTCTTTTCGTACCTTGTTACACATATATTATAAACTTCCATTCATAACTTTCTAAATTTCATCACATTATAAGAACATTTCAATTATCTCATATCGCTTACAAATATTATCGAAAATAGCTCAGTTGGGAATCATCCCCGTCTTAAGAAAATAATTTCGTTAGAGCCGGCAGATATCACACTATCATGAGGAGTAATATGGCATGTATAACTAAACTCTCATACATTAGGCTAGTCCGACAATCGACTAAACATAGCTCTGTTACCACTAAATGTAACACCCCTTACCCGTATTCAACACCAGAATAGGGTACGAGGAATTACCGTACTTAACTTGCTTGAACATACAACTTTGGGTTTGAAATTTCATTTCCAACTTAAGACTTCTCATACATATGCATAACATCCTTATCATAGGCCTACAAGGCCTTAAGCATGCATTCAGAAGGTCTCAAAATTTAACCAAAAACTTTCACGCACTTAGAAAAATTTTGCCTAAACAGGGGTCACACACTCGTGTAAAATGGAACATGTCCGTATGGGCAAGCCGTGTAGTCACACACGCCCATGTTCCTAGCCCATGTGGAATTTATTTTCACTTTGAACCTATAGGGGATTTCACACGGCCGGGCACACGCCAGTGTCTTTGGTTCGTGTTCTCACTTGTGTGTGAAAACCTGGGTATTCTGTTTATGACGTTAGCAACCTTATAAGGGGAATACGGCCTAGGCACACGCCCGTATGTCTAGCCCATGGTCGACACTGACTTGCAACATTAACATGCAGGGGAAACACGGCCCAGTTACACTCCCATAGGGTTGACCGTGTGTCACACACAGCCTAGACACACGCCCGTGTGTCTACCCGTGTGGACCAATTCAAGGCTGTTTTCCAAGGCATTTAGTCAACCTAACTTGTACACATTCACATGCCATCTCATATCACTCTCAAATCATCGTTTGTAATACTTAAACTTTCACATTAAAACCATGGAAACCAAACTTTCTTCCCATATACAAGAGAGTACTATCATTAGCACAAATACAATCGACATAAGTCATCATCCATGGCTATACACCATCGAACCTTAAACTATTTTAGGCCAACACATTTGGCTGCATTAATTATGACTTAATTAAACAAAAGATGAGATCCCTATACATGCCATATCTCAAGAAGACTTGAAAAATTATACCAAAGTGACTACTCGATAGTTTGAAAGCATCTCCGGCGGTCTCCAACCTGAGCTAGTTAAGTTAACCTATAAGAGATAGGAAAGGAAGAAGAGTAAGCAATAACGCTTAGTAAGTTCATATGCAAATATAAATCAACTATTGGCATTCATTTATTTTACTCCACCTCAAAGGTATTATAGTGAGATTTACATCTAAGTTCATGGTTACTCATTCAATCATTCGTAATGCTTACTCATTCCAAACCTTCACATATCACAAATACATAACGTAAAACATTGTTCACCTTTACTAGCATTTATACCCTGCATTTATCACCACAAAGCCACATGCAAAATTTCACTTAGTCAAGTTTCTCGAAATCACCTCAGAATAATAATAAATAAGGTGGTATCACACACAGCCCACCGTTTAATTACACATTCACAGATATTTATCCATATTCATTTTCCTATTTTGAATGCTCATCTACAATAATCATTCGCATTCACACAATGCATTAATAAGTATAACATATGAAACCAAGGGGCATCGTTTACACATGAACTTACCATGGATTCATCACATACTGAATTCACTTCAAATGAATTATGGACACATACCTGTACCTTTCATGACATGTCCACATACTTTCTCATTTTCAACATAACTATTGAATAATTCAAAATGCTAAAGGATACTTTCGAGGCTCACACATTTAGTATTATATCAACATCATATCCCCAATAGGGTCTTACATGAAATATCATATCGATGCCACGTCCCTGACACGGTCTTATACGAAATTTCACATCGAGGCCATATTCCAAATATGGTCTTGCACGGGACCTTAATTATTGTAGTATTATGATATTTGCCTTCCAATCTATACTTAAGTTCAATTGGAGATTTTCATTTCTTGAAATCTCGTCAAAACATATTTAATATATATATATTCGAAAAGACAAAATAAAATTCATTTAACATTGAAATATTAAATACCTTACATAAGATTGCATTATTTGCACACGAACTTACCTCGATACCAAAAAGGGTAAAAAGGGACCTATTTGTCCATGTTTCTCTTTTCTCCCGTTCTAGGTCCGAATCTCGTTTGCTTTGATCTATAAAAATAAAATTTATCCATTTAATCACCACACTAATCAATACATTTCAAAATTTCTACTTTGGCAAAATTACTATTTTACCCTTGGACTTTGGCAAAATTATGATTTTTTCCCTAGGCTCGTTTATCGATTTTCGTCCAATTTATTTGTTAATCAAGCCTAGCCGATTCATATTCCTTCTTATAGGAACTCAATATTTCAACTATTACACACGTTTACCACTTATTTCACAACTTTTACAAAAAGGTCATTTTAGGTGTTTTCATGGTAACACCTTTCACAAAAGTTGTTCATCTAACAACTAAGACTTATTTTCTTCCATAAAAATGCAGAAAACAACATGAAATATCTCATGGAAAGTACCTAGACTCTTAAACATTTTGCGAAATAGTCCTTTCATTAGCTAGCTTAAGTTTTAGGGGTTCCAAAAGTACAAAAATTTTCAAGAAAGGCCACCAAAATCACTTACTTGCAAGGAGGAAAGCTTGGCTGAAATTTTTGAGTTCTCAACCCCCATTTTTCTACTCATTTTCGGTGGAGAAGATGGAGGGAAAAGATGATATTTTCTGTTCTTTATTTTATAATAAAAGTCAATTTTTTTATCACCAAATTTGACCTAACCAAATGACAAATTCCATTCTTTGTCCCCTATGGTAGGCCATCACTTCCCCCATGGTCTATTTTTCACTTTAAGAACGTCCAATTAATATTGTATGGCTATTTAGTCATTTTATGCGATTTAGTCATTTTTCACGATTAAGCATGAAATTGCTAAAATTAAAGCACCAAAATTTTCTTGCACCCTTATAATCATGCTATAACTCATAAAATAAAATTAAAATAAATTTTCTCGACCTCGGATTAGTGGTCTCGAGACCACTGCTTTGAGTAGCCTCTAAATCAGTCTATTACAAAAGGGAATATAAGTAGCATAACTTAAAAAGTTAAGGAAATAAAAATAAAATAAAAAAAGAGTTCATAAAGGGTAAAATAAAACAAATGAAGGATTGAATTGAAATTAAAACAAAATTAAAAGCGAAAATTATATAAAACTAAAGAAACAAACAAATAAAGGCCTAAAATGAAAATGCGAAAGTAAACAGGGACCAAATGGGTAATTATTCCAAGCCCTGGGACACGTATCATCCCTTAAATGGGTCTACAGTGGTCGAGGGACTAAGTTTCACAAAAAAATGAAACAAAAGGGAAAAATAATAAGCAGTAGGATGAAATTGAAAAGTAGCAAAAACCCAGAAGGGCCAAAGCAGCAATTAGAACCCTTTAAAAAATACGCGGATCCTAAGGATGGTCGGGTCGGGTTGGCATATCATAACCAAAAGCGATGTCGTTTTGAGGTTTTTGGAATCATGCCAAAATGATGTCGCTCCAATGCCCTATTTAAGTTTTCCAAAAAAAAAATCATCTCCCCTTTGTCTTAAAAGAAAATCTGCTTTCTCTTTTTTTTTCTCTGAAATTTTCCTTAGGCCGGCTATGGGGTCCGTCATAGCTCCGCTGTAGCCACCGATAGTCGACGACGGCGACCGTCATCCCCGGGGGTCAAAAAATTTCAAAAACTCTTTTTTGATCCATTTTTTAGAAACCCCGTTTTGGGGTTAAAATTGTCATAAACTTGGTAAAATCCGATTGAAGGTCAAGAAACCTTTCAGTTTCTGCCTCCTTTGATGAGGCCCTCAACAGCGCCCTAAGAGACTCCGAGGCTTCTCGAGCCGGAGATGGGTCTCACCGACAACCAAAACAGGTAAAAAAGAACTCACTTTTTTATTTACTCTATTTGTTTTAAAAAATAAAAATAAATCAAAAAAAAGAATAACCTTTTTTGTATTCGGTTTTTATATTTTGATTGATTCGTAAAAAAAATTACATGGTGGTAATGGCTTTTATGGTTGAACATCTTACATTAAACTATTTTTTATTTACTGTTTTTTCTACTGTTCTTTGTGTGTTGTGTTTTTGTCCTTGTGTTTTCCTTTTTTTGTAGGCGTCCATGGTCAACGGCGACTACAAGAGGTGCTCCTTTGCCATTTTGGTGAAAAAGGCAGACGAGGCGTCAGACCTCGGGCGATGAACTTGCTGACGAGGCAGCGGTAGCGGCATGGGTAACCCTAAAGTCTCTGGCTTTCTAAAAAAGTTTAGGTTATGGGCTTATTGGGCTTTGGGTTATTGGGTATTAGGTCTTTTTTGTATTTGGGCCATTATTTTGGGCTTGTAATTTACTTATTTATTTGTTTGAAATTTGGGCTGGGCAGAATTGGCCTGTTACAATCTTAAAATGACATAAAAACCTAAATAATAATTGAAATGTGGCAAATTAGCAAAAATTAATAGTTTAAATTTATGCATTTACTAACAATTGGACTATCTTTTTAGTTTTCATAAAATACGTGGATAAAATTATGACAATGTATAAGAATTAACTTTTAAATTTTCGTAAACTGGAGGATTGAAACACATAGTTAGATCTATTAATATTGTTTCTATTTGTTAAAGTTTTATTCGATCTGAAATGTTTTTGTTCAAGAGGTTTTTGCATGTACTGGCAGACCTTATTAATTGCATAAGCAATATCAAGCCTGGTAATTACGACATATTGAAGAGCTCCAACAATACTTCTAAACAGGCGCTCATCTTCAATAGGACTGCCTTCATGACCTGACAAACAACAATTTGTTACCATTGGTGTTGGAGAAGCATTCGAGTTGTCCATGGATGCTCGTCGTAGTAAATCCATGATGTACTTTTGTTGGCCAAGGAAAATCCCATCAGGTGTATACGTAACTTCAATGCCAAGGAAATAATGCAGCTGACCTAAGTCTTTTAGAGAGAAGTGAACATTCAAATCTGTAAAAAATGTGTCAATAGCACATGAGTCAGTTCCAGTGACAATGATGTCATCTACATATACCAGGAGATAGAACAATTGTGATCCTTGATGATGAATAAACAAGGAGCCATCAGCTTTGGAACCCTGAAACTTATTTTCCAACAAGAACTCTTTTAGTTTATAAAACCAAGCTCGAGGGGCCTATTTGAGACCATACAAGGCCTCTTATAACTTGCACACTAGCTATTGACCGCCTGATCCTTGCTTTTCAAAACCTTGGGGCTGTACCATGTAGATCTTCTCCTGCAGATCGCCATTCAAGAATGCATTATTAATGTCCACCTGTCAAAGGGACCATCCAAGAGAAACAACAAGAGCTAGCACAACCCTGATCGTTGTTGGCTTAACCACAGGACTGAAGGTCTCCTGGAAGTCAATGCCTGCTTCCTATAGGTAGCCTTTTACCACCAATATCCCTTTATATCGAGCAATAAATCCATCAGCATTTCTTTTTATCTTAAAAATCCATTTGCAGCCAACTGTTCGATGCCCTACAGGGAGAGGCATGAGGTCCCACGTGTGGTATATTCAGCCTCAAGAGCAACAGCCCATTCAGGGCTCAGCAAGGCCTTTGTAATAGAGGAGGGTTCCCTGTCAGTCAACATAGTGGAAAATACCTTTGGCTTGAAAATTCCACATTTGGACCTAGTAAGCATAGGATGACAATTAACCAGAGAAGACTGCTTAGGCGAGGATGCAGACTGATTTGGAGAAGCTTCTATCATGCAATCCTGAATAAAGAGTGAGCCATGCGAAGACCTTGGGTTTGAACCATTCTGAGGAACATGTGACACAAATGAGTTATCAACAGTCTTTGTAGCTGAAGAGGTAAGAATAGTGGTAGGTACTGACGAGAGAACCACAAGAACTTGAGACCTGTGGTGCATAGAGGTTGTAGAGTCCAATGATGGTTAACTAAGGGAGCCAGTCTTGAAAGGAAAACAAGTCTCATCAAAAGTGACATGACGAGAAACAAATATGTGACCATCTTCAGCAAGACATCTGAAACCTTTCTGGTTGCAACTAAACCCAATAAAGACACATTTCTTAGACTTGAACTGCAGTTTATGTTGATGAAAAGGCCTGATATAGGGAAAACATGCGCATCCAAAAACCCTTAGCTGAGAGTAACTAGGTGCAGACTTGTACAACATTTCATAAGGACTGATCTGGTGTAAAGCTAATGTAGGCAATCTATTGATCAGATGAGTAGCATGAGTGAATGTTGCTAACCAGTATTGCAAGGGCATAGATGATTCATCCAAAAGAGTCAACCCCATTTCAACTACCTGTCAATGTTCCTTTGAGCTAATCCATTCTGCTCAGAGGTGTGTGAACCAGTGACTCTATGCTGAATGCCAAGCTTAGATAGCTCTTTGGACAAGGACAGATATTCGCCCCCAGTCACTTTGAAACATTTTTATTATACTGCCAAATTGAGTCTTAACCAACTGATTAAACTGAACAAAACATTGAAAAACCTTAGCCTTGGTCTTGATAAAATATAACCATGTGTATCTACTGTGCATGTCGACAAATGAAACATAATAAGAAAAACCACTGGACTGTAGGTGTGCTGGACCCTAAACATCAGACACCACCAGTTCAAAAGGAGAAGAATACATAGTCTTTGATGAAGTAAAAGGTAACTTGTGTGATTTTCCTAACTGACAGGACGTACATACAGTAGGTAACTTGCTTTGTTGAAAATAAAAATTACAAGTTCGCATAACACGTGATAGTGTAGTATGACAAGGGTGACCAAGCCTGTTGTGCCACAACTCTAGAAAGGAAGGAGCTTGGACATTGTAAAGAAGAGGAGCTTGTGTAGCTGGTGAATTACTGACCCTTCAAGAGATATCGAACTCGTAGAGTCCATTATGTATGTGGCCCTCCAATAGAATTTTCCCTATCTGTATGTCCTTCACAAAACACATAAAAGGGTGAAATTCAAAATATACCGCATTATCCCTTGCAAACTATCGTACAGATAGCAAGTTTTTACACACTGTGGGTACATGCAGAACATTCTTGAGATGTAAAACCTTAAATTCAGTCAAGAGTGAAGAAAAGCCAACATTAGCAATAAATACAGACTAACCATTTCCCATGGAAACTTGACTGGTACCTATGTAGGGAGAAACATTTGCCAGATGTATTACATCAGGAGTAACATGATTGGTTGCTCCAGAATCTGGATACAAAATCTGATCAGACACAGAGGGAGAGTGAGCTCGAGAGGATTTTTTTAAAGATAAAGATGAGGTTGAGACATCGATCCATAATAATGAGAGCCACACTGAGTAGTGAGTTGATGACAGTTGACAGGCATTGAATTATTTTGTTCAACACCAAAAAAGTTTTCATCGAACCTATAATAACACATTTGGACTGTATGTCCAACCTTCCCACACAGTTGACACTATGGTCGAGAACGAGACCAACCTCTACTAGGGCCTCAAGTTCTACCACGTGACCATCCTCTACCATGTCCTTTGTAACCACGCCTAAAATTTTGATCCGAATTCGCAACCTGTTTGGATCTTCCTGAAGACTCATGGGTAGATGCTAGATTAACTTGTAAAGGAACATCAGTTAATGAGGCTAACTGTTGAGCTTCACAGTCAAGAAGTAATTTAGTCAACAAATCAAGAGAAATGAATGTTGCTGATGCCATAATTCGAATAGATTCATACTCAAGAGGTAAGCCAGCCAAGATGACACTGACTGTTCTTGTTCAGTAACCATACTACCATTAGAGGTGAGATTATCACTTAACTGCTTCACCTTAGACAGGTATTCTTTCATAGAAAGATTGGAATTCTTGAGAGAATATAAATTGTCCCTCATACTAGACACCTTGAGGTTGGATTTAGCACCAAATCGTCGCTCAATTAACGTCCAAACTTCAAGACTTGTTTTGGCAGATGTGAGATGCATCAAAATCTCATCTGAGACTATAGACAATAACCATGAAGCCAAGAACTTATCTTGCTTCTTATGAACCAAGAACGCAGGATTTGCAACTAGTTGACCATCAGTCCCAGGCATCAAAGGAGAAAGAGCAGAGATTGTACTAAGAACAAACCCCTCTAGATCATAACCTTCAAGAATCAGCAAAAGCTGATGCTTCCATAAGAGATAGTTATTTTTATTGAGTTATTTGTATCATGCTTTGAGAAATAATGAACTATGAGAGACGAGAAACCACTGGAGCCTTGCGAGTGACCATCATCCCCGGTGTTAGTCGAGTGACGAGGCATTTCTACTTGCACTATTTCGGTAGCCATGCAGACGAAAAGAAAAAAATTTATAGCAACACAAACTATGCTCTTGATACCATGTTAACAATTGCACGTACAACATGGAAGAAATACATCGTTGTTATTGAATCAAAAAGATGATTGTAAAGAGATAAAGACTCAGTATTTAATACACTAGTGTAGCTGTTAAAAATACCCTAACTGCCATAACTAACTCACTTTAACAACAACTTTTTAACTAACATTTAGTTACTTATAACAGGCTACAATGAATCCAATAATAGTTTTTTATGGTAAAGGTGATTGAGATTGTCCTGTCTTCTTTTGCTTACTTTCCATTGGATGGTTTTAAAGTTCTCAAAACCATAGAAAGGGATAAAAGGATGGGACCCCTCCACATTCCAAAGTCACCATCAAGACTCATTCAACAATGGGAAATGCAGAAACTTTATGAAATCACAGAGATTTGATAGATTTATGGTAACTAATATGAATGCTGCTATTTACCATCATATTCTTTCACAATTCATTTGCTTTGGCTATTAGGCATTCTAGTTTGATCTATGGTTTGAAATTAGTTTTGTTTGGATGAATCATCAGGTGATATTTAGGTAAAATCTTCCTAATAATAATTTCAAGATCCGAACTCAATTCAAATACTTAAGAAGCAAGTTCACTGTCAACATTTCTAACCACTTGTTGGTAAACTTAGGAGCGAAGCTAGAAAATTGTTTTAGGGAGGACATAGATGAATCATAAAATTAGGGGAGCAAAACACAAGTTTACTATCATACTAACATGTATTTTCATAAAATTTAAAGGGATTAAAATGAAAAATTTACCATTTTTGGGAGATCAAGGCCATATCCTGTCCAAACGGCATAGATCTTAATTGGTGAATGTAGCTAAGAGGTCCCTCTATTATAGAGACCAAATCAAATTAGTTCATTTACTATTAAATAGATCGATTTAGTTCACTTACTATTGAAAAAAAATCAAATAAGGTTAAATTTCAACAAATTTAACTTTTTTGTTTAAAATGTTATTTACTATTTAACATAGTTATATTTGGAAGCTTTTTTTATTTCACAAGTGAAATATTTTGTTTAAAGTTAAACTATAGATGAAAAATATAATTTTCATGTCATTTTTAACTAGAAAATGTTAACTTTGTTTCAATTTGACCTTAATAATTTGTTTTAGTAGTATAGAGATTAAATTAATCCATTTAATAATATAAGGTCTAATTTAATCCAATACCTATAATAAAGGGAATTCATAAGTACTTTCACCAATTTCAATTTGTGTCAAATGACATGTCAATTTATAATACCCAAAACATGTTGCAAGGTGTAAACTTTACTAACAAATGTTGAGTGCAATTGTAAGTTACATTGAACTTTCAATAAGAGAACTTGAGTTTGAACATTAGAAATCACATTTTTGGGAGGGACAAATACATACTTAAAAGATTAATATTCATACACCATAAAATGAGGATAAAGGATACCTTAGTTCTATCAATTTATTTATTTTCTTCTATTGGAAGAGCTGAGTGAGTTCAAATCATTATCTTTGTGTTGAGAATAGTAAATTTAAGTCAAAGCTTGTGCAATGGAAAGCCAAAATGCTAGGTCAAGGAGGAAAACTAATGTTAACAAAATCAACATTGACAAGTCTTTCTTTGTATCAAATGTCTCGCTATCAAGCACAGAAGAATATATGTAAAAAGATGGGCAGTATAGTATGACAATTCTGATGGCGAGAAGACAATGAGAATAGGAGAATTCACTATCTCAATTGGGATAGAATGTGAGGTGATAAATCTCGAGGTGGGCTTGGCATTAGAAAATGTGGAATCATGGAAAATCATAAATAATAAAAATTGGCTTATCCAAGAAACACTGGTTAAAAATATTGTCGCAATGACAACTTTTTGCGATAACGAAACTAGGTAATTCTTGGGTGTGGAAGAGTAATGTTGGAGTTGAGAATCAAAACTAAGCAATTATAGCAAAGTCTAAAGCTTTAAGCAATAGTGACTTGCTGAACAAACAAGAAAATTGAGCTAGAAGAACAAGAAGAGATTGCTTAACTTAAACTAGAAAACAAGGATAAAATTTTTTTGAATGATTTTTTCATCATATCAGAAAAGGAACAAAACATTACATATAACAAGTAATTAACTTGTCAAAATGAATAAAATGTCACCTAAACACGCCTAACTCCACTAACAATGTCTTGAAACTTATAAAACATTGCTTGCACATTTGGTTAAGCTAATTTATCAAATCTATCAGCACCAAATTATAAAAAATTCATTACAAACTTAGTTCAATTATAGCTAAGCAACAAAACATCATTAAAACAGCAAAATGACAGTTGTAAGTGCTTCAGCTGCTAACTGAATGGCTCGATCCCAAGGGTTGCATGTAAGCCAACTTCTAACACTACTCCTTGGCTTCCATGCTGCAAACACCCAATCTAGATCTCAAATCCTTGAACCTTGTCACACCAAGAGCCTTTTTCTTTATACCAGCCAATTGGTCTTCTGAACTGCAATGAACCAGCTTGATTTCTTGAGATTGTTCCATTTCTTTAGCAAAATGAAATTTGATCTTAAAATGCTTTGGTTTCCCATGAAACACTGGGTTCTTTGTAATTGCAATAGTAGATTGATTATCACTTTGATCTCTGTTGCTTTTCTTTGGTGTAAATTCAAGTCTGCCACGATCTTCCTTAACCAAATTGCTTAGTTAATAGCTCTTGTAGCTACTACATATTCTGCTTCAACTGTTGATTGAGCTACAATAGACTGTTTCTTTGAGCTCCAACAAAAAAAGCTAAACCAATGGTAAACAGATACCTTGAGGTGCTTTTCATGTCATCTATCGATCATGCCCAGTCACTGTCAGCAAAACCAAGAAGCTTCATGCTTCAAATTTGGTGAACATAACTCCAAAACACATAGTTCCCTTAATGTACCTCAGTACTCTCTTTGCAGCTCGAAAGTGGTCATGTTGCAGCAATACATGAAACTGGATAGGAAACTGATTGCAAACATTATGTCTGGCCTTGTGGCTATTAAGTAGAGTAAACATCCCATAGGCTCCTATAGGTTGATTCACTCATTTTCTCAAAATCACATTGGCTTGACAATTTTTCTCCAACAGCAACTGGAGTGCTAGTTGCCTTACAATTTTGCATGGAAAATTTGCTCAAAATTTTCAAGGCAAATGCCTTCTAGCTTAAGAAAATTCCTTACTGAGTCTGAGACACTTCCATGCCAAAGAAATAGGATATTTCACCCAAATCTGACATTTCAAACATGCTCTCCATCTTCCCTTTAAAATTAGTCAGCATAGCATCGTTTCCTCCTATCACCATCAAGTCATCCATATACATGGAGACTATAAGTAATGTTTCATCACCTTCCTTCTTCACATACAATGTTGGCTCACTAATGCTTCTCTCGAACCCCAAGCTTGCTAGGTAGGTGTCAATTCGCCATCCTTTATACTCAAGGACTTTTTAGTGTCTGTTTTTAAGCCATACAAGGCTTTTCTCTTATTTGTTACTTATAAACTTTGTCTTGTTGACCAAGAAACTTTAAAACCGAGTTTTTAATTCGGTCCATCTACCGAATGTCCCGAAAAGATATCCCACAAAGGGTGAGTCAATGATTCAATGTGCAACAACCAACACAAATTCCCAATCGATTTAGGCATGTCAAATCATACATAGCAAGTATAGGCAATGATGCAATCCCAACCCAAACCTAAATAACCATCCTCTACACATCACCAGACCGCCAATCACACCGCTGGGATTACTAAATCGACCTCCATCCGCTACACACCATCGAAGGCGCCATTGCGATTTACTCAGCACATCACCTTTTATAAATTGTGGCATAGCCACCAGATAATTGTAACAAAGTCACCAGATAGTATTTCGTGACATTAGTCACCACATTCGCATTATGTGACATAAGTCACCGATATTGTGGTAAAACCACCAAATCACTTCCCTTTTCATAATCACCCATATGCCCATGCACAATACAATACATGCAAAATCATGCCATATATCTTATCCCATGTTCATAACGAATTCACGATATGTCATATTCAATATTCGTAACACTATTAACATAATACTAAAGGTGAACATACTCGAGTACTGCACCATCGTATGGTACCTTTAGCCACATCTTTCATATTTTCATTAACACATATATTAAATCAATACCATAAATCTATCAAGAATTAATGTGGGGCTACACACCGTCACTATCGTGTTCATCAATCCTAAAATCTATCAAACAAGTTGTACTCCTCCCTAATACACCAATGTCGTAATCGCTAGTCACAACACTTAATATGGCCTTGGCCGAATGTTAACACTCTTTACCTCATGGATCTAAACCCAAATTAATCCTTGCTCTTGGTGTTGTCGAAATTCTATAAGCACATGTTAGATCTAATTCTAACATTTAAACACAATAAATGGCCTTCTACTAAAACCACACTTGCTTACCTTAGATTTTGAAATCAAGATCTCCTTCTTATAGTCGACAACAACCAAATCCCAAACCTCCTTCATAGTTTCGCCAAAGAACAAGAAAAGAGGTTAGATTCCAACTTTCGGCTAAAAGAAAAAGGAAGGAAATTGAATAACATTTGATCTTACCCCTACTACAGAAATCGACTGCACCCTTGCCTGCCACCACAGAGAGATTCGGCTATGTAGGCTAGATAGTGATTGATTTGCTTCGACTTTTGGAGTTTAATCAACAATCGGCTATGGCTACAAAAAGTTTACTTTCAGCTTTTGGAAACTGTGAAAAGAAGAAGAGAAAGGTTGAGCAATTCGGTCAATGGTGGTAAATGAAGATTCGGCTAGTACAAGGGATATTTTGGCTTTTGAAAGTGAACAGAACAAGGAAGAAAAGAAAAGAATAGGTACTCACGCTTTGGCTTTCGCCAATTGAAAAGAAAAGAACACAAGTTGGATTCTTTGGGACTTTCGGCACAAATGAGAGAAGTGGGGAGAGAACAAGTTTCGGCAAAAGAAAATAGCCAAAAATGTCACTTGGTAGCCTTAAACTTTAGGCACATAGCCCTTCCCTTGTATGACTGAATGCCTCATCCCACTCCCCTCTCTTGAATTCGGCTAACACTTAAACACTAGCCTCTCCTTGCTTTTCTCCTATTTTTCCTCTTTCCTACTTATTCAGAATAATTTGAATGAGTCAAGCATTATCCTTGCCCTTAGCCAAATTTTTAAAAGGAATTTGACCACAACTAATGCTCATCTCCTTAGTGTTTCAGTGTCGCCCAACTCTCTTGCTGCCTGACGCAAAAACACTCCCAAAAGTGCCCCCCTTGCTGCTCGAACCTAGGCCCTGCACACTGCTTGTGGCGTCACTTATTAAGGCTCTAAGTGGCGCCTCCTTGCCACTTTAACAAGCCCATTTGTTTGTCCAATTTTCCCTACAATTTTTCTTAAGGCCTCATTCGCCTAGCTCCCACCTTTAAGACTTAAAATTCGATAATTTCTAAGGCATTCGCCTACACTCTAGAGTTCTCAAAAATTCACACAACACATTCAAACACACATAGGCATGCTACTTCATACAATTACAAAATGCACAACCCCTCAATCCCAAATATTACGGTTCTACCCCTTTAAAATAATTTCAACCTCGAAATTACCTAGTTGAAATAGGTGGGGGTATTGCTGTCGCATTGCTTCTTCCGGCTCCCAAGAAGCTTCCTCCGATCCATGATTACGCCATAACACTTTGACCAAAAGAACGGATTTCCTTTATAGTACCTTTACATCCTGCTCCGTAATCTAAATCACTCCTCCTCGACGACAAATCGATCTTAGCTCCACCTCCTCAACCGCACTATATGAGATGGATCCAATCGGAACGACGTAGCATAGAAACATGGAATACATCGCATCCGCCTCAACCCCGAGGCAACTCCAACCGGTATGCCACCGGGTCCAACTCGCTTCAATACCCGATAAGGTCCTATAAACTCGACTTAACTTCCTTTGTGACCAAATCTCATTACCTTTTTCCAAGGTGAAACTTTAAGAAACACATAATCTCCCACAAAGAAACTCAATCTCCTTCCGCTTAAGATCTACGTATGACTTTTGCTCGTCTGATGCCTCCTTCAACCGTGGTCTCAATCACCTTAACCTTTTCCTCCGATTCTTCCACAATTTTCGCACTCCAAAACTGACGCTCCCCAATTCTGTCCAACATGTAGGAGTGCGACACTTCCGTCCATATAGCGCTTCGTACGGTGCCATCCAAATACTTATCTGATAGCTATTGTTATATGCAAATTCCGCTAAAGGCAAGAACTCTACCCAACTCCCTCTGAAGTCTATCACACAGCCCCTCAACATATCCTCTAGCACTTGGATCACTCACTCAGATTGTCCGTCCGACTGCGAATGGAATGCCGTACTAAAATCCAACCCGTACCCAAAGCTTGATGTAGCGCCTTCCAAAACCGAGACATAAACCTCTGATCCCTATCCGAGATAATCGACATTAAAGACTGCAACCTCACGATCTCACTACATACAACTTTGCTAATTTCAGAGAATAGTCAACCCAAGACCTAAGATAAAATGTGCAGACTTTCACAACCGATCTACTATCACCCATACCGAGTTCTTCTTAGTAGGCGTAAGGGAAGCCCACTAACGAAGTCCATGGTAATTCTCTCCCACTTCTATTATGGAATCTTTATCTACCAAGCAATCCCGACGAACTTGGTGTTCAAATTTAACTTGTTGACACGCTAAGCACTTCCCTACAAATTTGGTAACTTCGCTTAAGACTGTGCCACCGTAATCGCTCCTCAGAATCCTTGTACAACTTACTACCTCCGTGATGCATAGCATAAGGGCTACTATGTGATTCTCAAGAATTCTCCGCTTTAACTCCTCATCCTTCTAAGATACGACCTTGCCATGAAAACACAAAGACTCCATTGCCATTTACACCAAAATTTTCCAATTCCCCATTAATCGCACTTGCCGCCACTTAGCACTTAGATCCTCATCCGCCAACCGTCTCTTCTTTCACCTCATTCACCATGACTATTGACTGTAATTCGCCAAAGAACTTTCATCATCATAGAGGCTCAAATGTGCTAACATTGCCCTTAACTCACATTACTTTTTGACTTAGGGCATCCGCCACCACATTCGCCTTTGCCGGGTGATACTCTATAGAACAATCGTAGTCCTTCAATAATTCCACCCATTTTCATTGTCTGTGTTCAACTCTTTCGAGTCGCCAGATACTTAAGGCTCTTGTGGTTCTGTAAATCATTGACTTTTCTCCATATAGATAGGCTCCATACTTTAAGAGCAAAGACCATCGCCGCCAATTCCAAATCATGCATCGGTAGCTAACCTCATGAGGTCTTAATTGTTGAGACGATAAGCAACTACCTTCCCGTCTCGCATCAAAACACATCCCAAACCCGTGTGAGAAAGCATCACAAGACACCACAAAATCCTTCCCCGCCTCAGTCAATCAAAATCTAACTTCAAATAAAACCCTTTAAGCTTCTCAAAGCTCTCCTATTGTTTATCGGTCCATACGAAGGTACCTCCTTTCTCAACAACTTCGTCAAAAGTGCGGCTATTGAGGAGAACCTTCCACAAACCTTTCAGTAGCCTCGCCAATCCCAAGAAACTACAAACCTCACCATAGACTTTGGTGGTTTCCAATCTAGCACCGCCTCAATCTTCCGAGGATCCACCCTTTCAACCATCTTATCGCCTTTTAAAGCAGAGACTACGTTAGACAAGTAGTTTCTTCTTTCTCCTATCATAATTACCGCCTTATCCTCCCGCCCTTAACTCCATTCGCTAGTCATGAATCCAATAGAGCCCGATGTTCCACTAGCTAGTCCATGCCAAGGATGAGATCAAATTCTCAAGGGTAGTTCCATCAAGCTCAGAAATACCACCCATGAATCTCAGAGGTACACCAAATATCTTATTCACCACTACGCTTGACCTAATGGGCTCATTACAATCATCTCCTATTAGATAGCTCAGAGGCTATGCCTAGTGTTTCAACTACTCTACATGCAACATTAGAGTGGGTAGAGCCAACATCAATTAAAGCAAAGTAAGGCTTGCCGCCTATAAGAAATGTACAGTTATGACGTCCCTATGCTCTCCATCCTCCCTTCGTGAATCGCATACACCGACTGGCCGGTTTTACCTCAGATACTAACATCTCTACCGATGCTCCCGCCCTTTTTCAAAGACCGCATTATCGCTAATCGAGAGACGCCCCTCTGGTCAGCCGCCCACCTCTTTAGCCTCGATTAAAACCCCGACCGCTTTCGGCCCCATCTCTGCTTTCATAGGACAATCCTTAATCATGTGGTCCTTAGACCCACACTTGAAACATCCCCATGTCTTCTTCCAACACTCTCCTAGATGCATCTTTCCACACCGAGCACAAGTACGACATCGCCTCCGCCACAACTCACGACCTCGCTGACCCATCAACTCTAGGCCTCTTTTGCATATTTTCTGGATGACCCTAATGATCCAAAACCTCTTTTGCCTATTTTGATCCATATTCTGCCTCACGACTCTTTAATCCCTTCGCTACCTTAGCCTTCTCTACCAACACAAGAATTCTCACGCTCGCCGTGGAGCTATCAACAACCTCAAGTCATCCTCATCCGCCCTCGTCGGGACACATCGCTTCATGCTTCAGAGCCACTATACCTCGAGCATAACGGCTCAACCTTAGAAATTCGCCTCATACCCGCTACGGACTTATTTCCTAAACCAAATTTCGTAAACGCCTTCTCTGCATCCACATAATCGGTCCAAATGTACTTCTTCCGATATGCTACCTTAAAGTACTATCAAGTGAGATCATCTGTGGCAAGACCATCCCAACCGTGAGCCACCATTGATATGACTCATCACAGAGGAGCGATACTATCTCTTTTAGCTTCTCCTCAGCAGCCAGGTTCAAATCATACATAATTCGCTCCATTGCTTCCAACCAATACTCACCAGATTAGGCGCCACACCGATATACCATGGAAAACTCACCCATTAGCTCGTAGTCGCCAGTACATACTTTCGAGCTCCCATGCCTCCACCTACTCCACCACCCTTTCCGAACTCGCAAAGATCGTCAGGATATCGCATCATCCCCCGTCTGATCCTCGATATTCCACATCGCCGTTGGTGGTGGCGGATTTCATTTTGGACCTCGACTGCACCTAACGGGTTCGACACTATCATTCGACCTTTACCACGGCCACGCACATTACGCACCACGCCCCTTAGAATTCATGCTTCTAAATCGCTATTATCCGGTTAAAGAATTTTATGAATTAGTTTTTGTTCCACTTATTTATCGCGAACAGTCTTATGTTTAACAGTTCTAAAGAGTAGTTCTTTCGAATTCATATACACACACAGTCTCAAATTCATTCATTGAATCATCACATTCATGAACTTGCATTCATTACAGAGAAATGTTGTAGTTGTCATTGTTGTTGTTTTCCACTACCCACGGGTATTTTCGTAATTTTATCCTATAGAGATATTTTGGTAATTTTTCAAATCGGGGGTATTTGAAAATTTTGCAAAATAGGGATTTTTGGTCTTTTTGCAAAATAGGAATACTTGATAAGAAAATTCAAGGGTAATATAGTAATTTCATAAGCTAAGGGTATTTCGATAATTTTTCAAATTGGGGGTACTTTGGTAATTTCGTAAACCAGGAGTATTTTGGTAATTTTATAAATTGAGGGTATTTTGGTAATTTTACAAGTCGAGGGTATTTCGGTAATTTTACAAGCCAGGGGCATTTCGGTGATTTTGTAAAAATATGGTTCTTGGTGACTTTTCAAAATAGGGGTATTTTTGGAAATTTTTAATTCGGGGTATTTCGGCAACTTTCCATACTGAGGGTATTTTAGTAATTTGTATAGGTTAGGTAATTTGGGCAACTTGCAAAACCGTGGGTATTTTGGTTATTTTAAATCAAGGGTACTTTGGAATTTTATAATCATGGTTTGACTTTAGAATTTCACAAAACAAGGTGATCGGTCCTTTCGAAGTTTTAATTATTGAATTTAGCCTGTGATTGAGTCCTCTTGGTTAGGGTGAACCGTCACTATGCACCGTGTAGGATTCGAAATAAGAGGAGGTGAGTCACTAGGATCGCTTAAATACTGTGCTCTTCCCGGATCCAATCCTAGACATGCGCACAATGGTTGCCACACCCTAACCTCCACGACTCACCACAAAGTTGGTTTAATTAGGCTTTAAAGTTTTATGTAATTCGTGTTGGAGTAAGCTAATCCTAGGGTTCAATAACTTAATATACTAATCTACGCTCGTTATACCCACATACAAGTCATACAATAAATCATACAATGCTAGGATACTTACCTGTGGACTTTGGTCAAGACTTAGGTGCCATGCCAAAAACTCGCTTATTTCACAAAAATTTTCACAAAACTTATTTGGGCTCAATTTTGAAAATGTTGTGGGCTTTAAACCCAAGGCCAAGAGTTTAAAACTGGGCTTTGATACCAAAATTGAAACACCCCAAACCCTACCTACTAGCTTTGACCGGATCTCGAATGTTCCCCGAGTACAACAGTTCAAAACTTGTTTGTTACTTTGGAAAACTGGGTGGTTTGGAGGAAAATCGATTGTTGAGTTCAAATTGAAAACGGTGTTGTTCTTGAAGACTCGATTTTATTAAAACGATATTTTATTTGTACTTGAAATCAATAAGTTAAAAGTATTCACGAAGTTTTTAGAGTTTAACATTAAATTGAAAATCGATTGTGTTTAGGTGTCAAAACATTTAAAATTCATTTTAAATAAAAATTGCTTAACCTTTGATATAATAATCGATCATGATAAACCAAATTAAATGCATGCTTAAAATAGCTTAATAGTAATGGCCATATTACATCAAGCAAAACCCAAAATAAATCCAAAATACTTAAATATAAAAAAAATTCAAAATAAAATAAATGTCGAAATAGTATGGCCACCCATAAGTTCCTCGCCAACCCGGTCCATCTACCAATGTCCCGAAAAGATATCCCACAAAGGGTGAGTCAATGACTCAATGTGCAACAACCAACACAAATTCCCAATCGATTTAGGCATGTCAAATCATACATAGCAAGTATAGGCAATGATGCAATCCCAAACCCAAACCTAAATAACCATCCTCTACACATCACCAGACCGCCAATCACACCGTGGGATTACTAAATCGACCTCCATCCGCTACACACCATTGAAGGCAACCAACGCATTTACTCGACATCACCCTTATAAATTGTGGCATAGCCACCAGATAATTGTGACAAAGTCACCAGATAGTATTTCGTGACATTAGTCACCACATTCAGATTATGTGACATGAGTCACCAGATATTGTGGTAAAAACCACCGAATCACTTCCTCTTTTCATAATCACCCATATGCCTATGCACAATACAATACATGCAAAATCATGCCATATATCTTATCCCATGTTCATAACGAATTCACGTATATGTCATATTCAATATTCATAACACTATTAACATAGTATTAAAGGTGAACATACTTGAGTACTCTGTACCATCATATGGTACCTTTAGCCACATCTTTCATATTTTCATTAACACATATATCAAATCAATACCATAAATCTATCAAAAATTAGTGTGGGGCTACACACCTGGTCACTATCGTGTTCACTGAATCCCGAAAATCTATCGAAACAGGTTGTACTCCTCCCTAATACACCAATGTCAGAATCGGCTAGTCACTAACACTTAATATGGCCTTGGCCGAATGTTAACACTCTCTTACCTTGCGAATCTAAATCCCGAAATTAATCCTTGCTCTTGGTGTTGTCGAAATTCCTATAGGCACATGTTAGATCTAATTCTAACATTTAAACACAATAAATGGCCTTCGGCCTAAAACCACACTTACTTACCTTAGATTTTGAAATCCCGAAGATCTCCTTCTTATAGTCGACAATAACCAAATCCTGAAACCTCCTTCATAGTTTCGGCCAAAGAACAGTAAAAGAGGCTAGATTCCAACTTTCGACTAAAAGAAAAATGAAGGAAATTGAATAACATTTGATCTTACCCCTACTACAGAAATCGACTGCACCCTTGCCTGCCACCACAGAGAGATTCGGCTATGTAGGCTAGATAGTGATTGATTTGTTTTGCTTTTGAGTTTAATCAATAATCGGCTATGACTACTTAAAAGCTTACTTTCACTTTTTAGAAACCGTAAAAAGAAGAAGAGAAAGGTTGAGCAATTTACCAATGGTGGTAAATGAAGATTCTGCTAGTACAAGGGATATTTTGCTTTTGAAAGTGAACAGAACAAGGAAGAAAAGAAAAGAATAGGTACTCACAGCTTTGGCTTTCACGATTGAAAAGAAAAGAACACAAGTTGGATTCTTTGGGACTTTCAAGACAAATGAGAGAAGTGAGGAGAGAACAAATTTCGACAAAAGAAAATAGCCAAAATGTCACTTGGTAGCCTTAAACTTTCGCAAGACATAGCCCCTTGTATGACCTGAATGCCTCATCCCACCCTCTCTTGAATTGGCTAACACTCAAACACTAGCCTCTCCTTGCTTTTCTCCTATTTTTCCTCTTTTCTACTTATTCGTAATAATTTGAATGAGTCAAGCATTATCCTTGCCCTTAGCCAATTTTTAAAAGGAATTTGACCACAACTAATGCTCATCTCCTTAGTGTTTCAATGCCGCCAACTCTCTTGTCGCTCGACGCAAAAACACTTCCAAAAGTGCTCTCCTTGTCGTCAACCTAGGCCCCGCATTAATCGCTTGTGGCATCACTTATTAAGGCTCTAAGTGGAGCCTCCTTGCGACTTTAACAAGCTCATTTGTTTGTCCAATTTTCCTACAATTTTTGTAAGGCCTCATTCGCCTAGCCCCCTTTAAGACTTAAAATTGATAATTTCTAAGGCATTCACCCACGCTTCTAGAGTTCTCAAAATTCACACAACACATTCAAACACACATCTAAGATGCTACTTCATACAATTACAAAATGCACAACCCTCAATCCTTGATATTACAAACTTTAAAACCCTCTAGCTGTTCAACATATATCTCCTCATCAAGAAAGCCATTGAGGAAGGTAGATTTCACATCAAGTTGATGTATTTTCCAATGCATTTGAGCAGCCAATGCAAATAGTAGTTTGACTGTATCAAACCTTGCCACTGGTGCAAATGTTCCAAAGTTGTCAATCCTATATTTCTGACTAAACTCCTTCACTACTAACCTTGCCTTGAGCTTGTTCAAAGTTCCATCAGCATTGTGCTTGGCTCGAAACACCATTTTACTCCTATGACCTTCTTGTGAACTGGTCTTGCAACTAGCTCCCAAGTCTTGTTTTTGTGAATCATGTTCAGAATGTACTGTTTAGACCCTATTCGTAATAAAGGGTTTTGAGACCACAACCGAGGTTAGAATAATAATTTAATATTATTTTCTATGTGAATAGTATGCAACATGGTCTGTGTGAAAGTTCGTGTGATGATTTGATCGCTTTAGTGTCGACAAGAGAAAGGACTTAATCGTATACAAGTAAAATGTCAGGTGCTAATTGTTAAGTACTTAATTATTATTGTCTTTATAATGTGGAGGCCTTATGAGGCAATTAGCCATTATTAAAGTTAGTGGTTGGTTAAATGACATATTAACCTTAATGTAAATTTGTCTTATATGACTAATAAAGGGCAAATTGGTAAATTAATAATTGTTAATATTAAATAAAACCAAAAGATGAAACATGTTCATCTTTGTTTCATTTGAATTGAAAATAGGAAAATAGAAAGGGTTTGGGAGCTTGGTGATATTCTACCATTGTTACAAAAATTTAGGTATGTTTTAGCTCGCTTTTGATAATTTTACGCTTTCGTAATCGTTGCTTTGTGCTTTACAAAACCCATACTAGAATTTTGAGTATTGATGATATTTGTGTGAGATGCCATTGATACTATATTGAGCTTTATGATAATTTTTGGTGTTAAATGAAAGATATGGTTAGATGAACATAGTTTGTATTTGAAATTTTGGTGAAATTGAGTAATTTGAGCTAAATTGTGAAAATGGGAAATTGGAGGACTAAAATATGAAATAAATGAAATGTGAGGGCTTGTATAAGCATGGGGAGAATTCGAATAAGCACATGTATATTGAAATTTTGAGTATTTAATGATTTTTATAAGATAGGGACTAAAGTGTCGAAATGTGAAAATGTGAGGGCTAGTTTGTAAAATACCCTAAATATTTGTGTTTGGATTAAAATGAATGAATTGATGATTAAATGGGTTAAATTTGAATGTGTTTAGACCAAGAGAGGAGAGGTTCAGATCGAGATCGAGGCAAAGATAAAGTGCTCGATTAATTGACCGTATAGATAGTTTGACGTTCGAGGTAAGTTCAGATATAATACATGTATTTGAGATACATTTTATCGATATGAAATGAATATGTTTATGTATATGAAAGTGAGTTACTATGTGCATGATTTTAATTTGATGGCACTGAGTATGCGAATGTGAAATCGAGATAGAAATGAATGGCACTATGTGTGCAATGTGATGAAAGCTTTGGTTTTATTGTGGCAATCGTAAAAGCGATGTTATGAAAGCTTTGGGTTATTGCTTTGGCAATCGTGTGTGTGATATCGTAATGATTTGGTTAAAAGAATAGGCACTAAGTGTGCGATAATCGTTATGAGTCGATAAGTATCTCGCAATCGAAAAGCGATTAAACTAAAGAATGATCGACAAATAATATCGAGTATTGAATATGCTTGGAGATTTAATAGCTTTTGTGGTTAAGGTACGTATTGAACCTTGGTGGTTGATGAGTCAAATTGAGCTTTGATTGAGGAAATGAGCATTGTGGCTATGGATGAGAAGGCATGAATATGAGATAACTGATCTAAGTGATTGTTTATTTTTGCATCAATTCAATTGATATGATAATTGTATTGTATATCGAACTTACTAAGCTTTGGAAAGATTATTGTGTGATTTGTTTCTCCGCTTTGCGTTGTCGTAAGAAACTAGCTCGGATCTGGATCATCGCCTCTCAATCACACTATCGGTATTCTATTTTGGTACTTTTGGAAAGATGTATAAAGCTAGAATATGGCATGTATAGGCTAGTTAATTGAATTATGTTGAGATTGTAATTAGCCATGAGATGTGGCTAGATATGTGATAGGGTTGGCATGAATGAATGTGATATGTGTGATGCATCTTTTGGCATGATTTGTGGATTGATAAATTTGCTATCAAGTAGTAACTTTGTGTTGATAAATGCTAATAGGGGTTAGTCAAATTGGGAATGAATTATGCTTGTGATAGAATAAGTATTGGTATTGAATTTAGTATAAATAGAGTTGAAATTGAATGCATAAGTGGAATGACAATATTGGTAAGTTTTTTATGATAATATGAGCATGAGATGTTTAGGTTGTATGGATTGTAGGTTGGACCTTATGGGTGGCAATTTAACTTCGCAAAATGGCCTATAAAGTCACACTGGTTGGGGTACACTGCTTGCCTCAAAGTTATCGGTAAATTGATGTATCGTGGCTTAAATCAAGACACGCCATGGCACGGTGTGCCTACTGTCGTATGAGAAATGGCGTAATATGACCTTATAGGACACGGCCATAGCACACGGGCATGCTTGGTAGCAAGTGTTGATTTTGGTAAGATGTAACTATTGTGGAGGTCACACTGGTGAAAATATGTAACCGTGGGAGAGGCACTACCTACCCCACCGTGGTGTGTCTCCTTGTATGTTAGAAATGTTTCAAATTTTTATGAAATTTCTTATGTGTTTGCTTAGTCCCGACTCGGTTTATAAGCATGATTAAGGTCTCGATGACTTACTAAAGGGACATTATGATTGATATTGATGAATGGTTGTATGATTAATTTCAGAATGTTTCGATCCGTCTGTAACACCTTTAACCCTAATTCGTGATCGGACACGGATAGGTGTTACATGTTCATTTCATCAGCATGCCTAACCTCCGCTTTTCCGAGCTTGAGATTATTCAAAATAGGTTGGTTCAACAAGAGCTACATCCGCCTCTCATATATTTCACTTAGTGGTCCTGTTCTCTAATAGGCTCATGATCAATGTCCATCTCAGAATCATTTTGATCAACTTCAGTTTGCTTTGTCACCAGGTTTTCAGTATGGACCAATTGCAATTTTTTAGAAGCCTTCCAGGCTTTATTAGTAGGAAATAGTAGTCTAGCTTGCTTTCCTAGCTGACACACTTTACAAACATCCTGTTTTTCAATTGTTTTTGTGAAATTTTCAGCCAAGTCTTCTTTAGAAATTGAAGTAGAGACTTATAGTTGACATGGCCCAACCTTTTGTGCCACAGTTTGGATTCATCTAATGCAGTTGTGTAAGCACTAACTGAGTTCTTGTTCCAATCAACAACAAAGCTTCTATCAGTGATGGTTATTGACATGAGCTTGGATCTAGTTGGATCACTAATAAGGCATTCTTTACCTTTGAGTACAACAGAGCATCCCTTTTTAAGAAACTGAGCAATACTTAGCAGATTTCTATCCGTTTCAGGTACTAACAGAACATTAGAAATAAGTTTGGTACCTGAAGGAATGTTAATCAGCACATCTCTCTTGCCTTCTGCTTTAATGTAATGTCCATTGCCCAATTTACTCTTGTGTTGAAGCTTTTATCAATGCTCTTAAAAATAGCAGCATCAGGTGTCATGTGGTTTGTGCAACCATTGTCAATCAGCTACCCTTTTATGGTTTTTCTTTTGGTAGCTAAGTAGGAGACAACAAATACTTGTTCTTCCTGACCACAACTCTTTCCTACCACTTGAGATTTTGTTTTAGGCTGCTGAGATTAATGTTGCTTCTGTTGGCTTTTGTTCTTGCCCACATTCTCAACATGGCCCATCTGTTTGCAAACATTGCACTGCACATCAGGTATGTACCAGCTGTTTGCTTCTGGATGGCATACGTTTTTACAATATAAGTAAGGTGTATGTCTTGTTCTTCCTCTATCTCTTCTAGGCTTGTCTGACCAAGTTTTTATCCCTTTATAGCCAGAGGAGCTCGAGGTTGGTTTGCTCTTGGCTTGAAAGGCACCTTCTTAATGCTCCTCCAATTTACTAGATTTTTTTTGTTCCTGAGCATAAAGGGCATTGATTATACCTCAGTCAAAGAGATGCTTGACAGATCTTTTGAATTTTCTAGGGAAGATATTTTGGCTTCATATCTCTCAGGTAAGGTGATAAACCATAATTTACATATATTTTAACCCTATTTTTGGCTTACTTTTGGATGAATTTTCATTAGATTTGATGAATTCGATGCTCCTAATCCCTTAATTTCATGTTTTACACTTAGAGAGCTTAGGAGTCGAAAAGAATGAGAAACAGCCAAAAGGGATAGAATGGGCCTACACGGCTTGGACTATTTGACACTGCATACCACACGTACCGTGTGTGGCAAGTAAGTTAGCACAACCTAAGGAATCAAATACTTAACGTGTCACATGAGATATGTCACACGAGCGTGTCCCCGCCAATTCCCAAGACTAATTTATTCGTAAAAGGCTACTTGTGGGCCAAGTAAGGCATTCTAAAGCCTATATAAACACCCTAAGGGTGACCTAAGGAGGACGTTGAGTAGAAGGCGTAAAATACCGAAACAACCAATGGAAATGACTTTGAAGGAGGATTCCATCAAAACCAAGATCTCCTATCAATTTCTCATAAAGTTTTTAGGTTTTCTTACGCTTTGTAGTTTTCCTTATTTTAAGATGTTTTCTTTTATCAATATGAACTAAATCCCTTAAATACCTAAGGGGATTAAACCTAAGACGGATCTTATGATTATTTTATTTATAAGATAAATACTTGTTCTTATTCTTAATTATGAGTTCTTATTCTTGTTTTGATAATTCAGGTTATTGATTCAAGTCGAATGTGCTTATTTAGAGGAGCAAAAGTCCCTGTTTAAGAGTAGATCAACACAATTAAGCGGAGTTGATTGCAACCCTAGAAATAGTGCGACATAAATTTGCCGGATTAGAGTCAAATCTAATAAGGGAATCCATAGATCGAGTTAATATGACAATAGGGGTTTTAATTAGAAAGAGATTTCAATTAATCAACCTAGAGCCAATTGTTTTTAGTCTTGAAAGAGATATTAACATAAATCAGGGATTTCTACGGATTAAGTCAAGTGAATAAATCATATGAATCAGAAGTAATAAGTGAAGTCTAGGTGGATTCTTCCTTAGGTATTGCTTATCTCATAAAGTTGTCTAAAAGTATTTTCCCAATTTATTCTCTGTCATGCTTTTAATTAGTTTCAGTTTAAAAGAAATCACTCCAATTCTTAGGCTAGATAATAAAAAGATAGTAATTACTAGTACTCTTGGTCAATGTGGATACGATATTATCGGTCTTAGCATAACTATACTATTGAATGATAGGTGCGCTTGCCTTTATTGTGATCATAGTTGTTAGAGACACGTCAAGTTTTTGGCGCCATTTCCGGGGACTAAGATATTAGGAACACTAAATTTTTATTACTTTAGCCATTCTTATTTTCATTTGCAATTTATTTTATTTTAACTTGCTAATTTTGTTTTCTTTGCTTCTGTTAGGTACTCTAGTTTACGACTAAAAGGAACCTGTCAGGATCATTACTTTTTTACATTGATATAGAAGGTACTGCTCATAGAAATCATAGGGAGATAAGGCAAAGTCTATAATACATAGAAGAAGAGTAAGAAGACAACACTAATACTATCGAGGAGATGGTCGACAATAATCCGCTACATCCGGTGGTTGCCGAAAATCCCGCCCCTCGTACTATGTATGATTATGCTAAGCCTACTTTAATAGGAACTGAATCAAGTATTGTTAGACCGGCTGTTGCTGTAAATAATTTTGAACTACAACCTAACACTATTCAGATGATTCAGTAGTTTGTTCAGTTTGATGGTTTGCAGGATGAGGATCCAAACAATCACTTGGCAAATTTTATGGAATTCTGCTACACTTTCAAGATTAATGGCATTTCTGATGATACCATTCACCTTCGGTTGTTTCACTTTTCGTTGAGGAACAAATCTAAACAGTGGTTAAACTCGTTACCACGAAAATCAATCACTACATGGGAGCAAATGATCGAAAAATTTTTGTTAAAATATTTTTCGCCGGCTAAAATGGCTAAATTGAGGAATGATATCTCTTCTTTTGTGTAGATGGATTTAAAAACACTTTACGATGCATGGGAGAGATACAAGGATCTACTGAGAATATGCCCACACCATGGGTTACCATTATGGCTACAAGTTCAAACCTTTTACAATGGTGTCAACCCCTCAACTAGGTAGTTGATTGATGCAGACGGTGGTAGTACACTAAACAATAAAACACCGAGGTCGCTATTTAATTCATTGAAGAGATGTCATTAAATAACTAT
>CP106728.1:21071298-21117390 GCA_025506655.1 Gossypium rotundifolium | reverse complement strand
GTATATTCTCGAGATCCTTGTATCTCTCCATGCATCTTAAAGTGTTTTTAAATCCATCTGCATAAAAGAAGAGATATCATTCCTCAATTTAGCCGTTTTAGCGGGAAAAATATTTTAACAATAACTTTTCGGTCATTTTCTCCCATGTAGTGATTGATCTTCGTGGTAACGAGTTCAACCACTGTTTAGAGTTGTTCCTTAACAAAAAGGGAAACAACCGAAGGCGAATGGCATCATCAGAAATGCCATTAATCTTGAAAGTGTAGCAGAATTCCATAAAATTTGCCAAGTGATTGTTTGGATCCTCATCCTACAAACCATCAAACTGAACAAACTACTGAATCATATGAATAGTGTTAGGTTGTAGTTCAAAATTATTTACAGCAACAGGTAGTCTAACAATACTTGATTCAGTTCCTATTAAAGTAGGCTTAGCATAATCATTCATAGTACGAGGGGCGAGAATTTCAGCAACCACCGGATGTAGCAGATTTTTGTCGACCATCTCCTCGGTAGTATTAGTGTTATCTTCTTGCTCTTCCTCTATGTATTGTAGACTTCGCCTTATCTCCCTACGATTTCTACGAGCGGTACCTTCTATATCAATGTAAAAAAGTAATGATCCTGACAGGTTCCTTCTAGTCATAAACTAGAATACCTATTAGAAGCAAAGAAAACAAAATTAGCAAGTTAAAATAAAATAAATTGCAAATGAAAATAAGAATGACTAAAGTAATAAAATTTAGTGTTCCTAATATCTTAGTCCCCGGCTGTACGAGCCCATTTGCCCGGCCCGTTTTGCAACAAATTAGGCCAAAGCCAACGAGGCCCAGCAGGTCCATTTTTCTTTCCAACAAGCTAGGGTTTCTGAAAACCCTAGCGCCGCCTCCCGCCTCCGCCTCTTCTTACCTTACGACCACGCCTCCACTTGCCCTCTACCACCAAAAGTCACGACAACCGTCACTGGTCTCCACCGCCAGCCACTTGCATCGAGCCAAGTACCTGCAAGCATTAAAAATGAAAATGACAGAAAGTTTGTAAACAATGGCTATATAAGCCGATTCAATTCATTTGTAAAGGGCCTTCCTCTTTTTTTTATCGATCAATAGAAAGAAATAGATTCAAACAAGAACAGAAAAATTAGAGAAAACAAGCGTTTTAAAACACGAATATAGATTCAAAACAAAGAAAAAGGAAATCAAAAGCAGCGATCCGAGACTAAACAAGAAAGCATATGTTATAACGCAAAGAAACCACTAAAAAATCAAACACAAAAAGTCGAAAGGAGGTAATACTTTCCTTATCATTTTCGGAAGCTTTCTTTTCTTTTTCTCCTTTTTAGCATACATATATATACTAAATCACTTTAAAAAAGAAGAAAAAAGAATAAAATCTCACCTCTTCGGGGTTCCGACCTCCGGTGCACGCCACGATTTACGTAACCGAACCATGGACGTTGACCTGAGCTCATGGGACTCCCAGAAAGAAAAAAAGAGAGAAGGGAAAATTTTTTTTAAACACGCAGCACAAATGAATTTTTTTAGGGTTTTGGGCCTTATATAGCCCCTTAAAACGATGTCGTTTTGGGGCTAGCTTTTAACCCCTAAAACGACATCGTTTCACCTGGTCTGACCCAAACCCGACCCGCTCTGGATAGGATCCGCGTGTTTTTTAAGCCAAAGGGGAAATTGCACTACTGGTCCTTCAGCATTTTCATGTTTTTAAAATCAAATTTTTAGTTATTGCAATATTGGCCCAGAAATTTCACTGCTTCATGATTCTCATCCCTCCCTCAAACGCTATGTTTTATTCACTGGGAAAATTGCCTCTTTGGCCCCCCTCCTTTTATGCGTGTGTTTTTCTAGCCCCTGAACCTCTACTTTATTTACAATTTGACCCAAAACTTCCATTTTTAATGCGATTTAGCCCTTTTTTTTGATTATTTTGCAATTTTTATTATTATTACTATTATTTAATATTTTATTTTATCATTATTATTATTATTATTATCATTATTATAAGATATATTTTCTTAGTTTAATACTATTATCATTTATTTTATATTTATGTTATTTTATATATATTTTAATTCTCACTTACATAATTATCACATTTTATATATTTTTTACTTCTATTTTTATGTTAATATTAATATTATTATTATTATCATTATTATTATATTCACTATCACTATTATCATTATATTTACTATATTTATATTATTATATGGTATGTATTACGTATCATTATTATTATTCTATTATTATTCTTTGTACTATTACCATTATTATTATTATTATTATTATTATTATTTACTCCTTTTACTATCATTATTACTATTATTGCTATTTTATTATTATTTCTATTATTATTATTATTGTATCATTACTTGTATATACTTACTATTATTATTATTATTATTGTTGTTGTTGTTGTTGTTGTTGTTGTTGTTGTTGTTGTTGTTGTTGTTGTTGTTGTTGTTGTTGTTGTTACTAGTGTGTTAATACTATTATTATCTATTTTATTATGTCTATTTATTGTCATTAATTAAATCAATATTCTTCATTATTTCTTTTCTCGCATAACATCGAATTTCCCCTTTATTATTTGTCATATCAGTTTACCCAATGCATCAAGTTTTCAAATAATTGATATTTCGTATTAAGGGTTTGAGAAAATCGTGCCCTAACTTACTGGGTTCCGATTTTTCTTGTTCAATCTTAATAACGGAATACCTTTTTTAAATCACAATCAAGCTCCGAATAAAATACTTAATCCCGAAAATTTGAAATGTCGCGCCCTAACTTACTGGACTCGACATCTAGATACTTCGGATAAGGTTTTTAAAAATAGGGGCAATATTCCTAATTTGGACCTTCGGGAAAAACGAGCCCTAACTTACTGGGTTCTATTTTCTCGTTGAACAAATGACGGGAGATCCTTTTCAAATATAAAACTAAGTTTTAAAAGGCGAGCTTAGTTTCGGAAATTTAAAGTATTGCGCCCTCACTTACTGGACATAATGCTTTATCTCTTCGAAAATAAGAGAGTCTTAACGTCCCTTTTGACCCCTTCAAGTTTTTGGAAATCAAAAGTATCTATTTTCAAATCATTTCAAAGTTTTCAACATTAGGACATCGATCAATAAATTTGGTACCAATTTTGGGCGTATTGAGGGTGCTAACCCTTCCTCGTGCGTAACCGACCCCCGAACTCGTTTTCTGGATTTCGTAGACCAAAATCGTTGTTCTGATAAATCAAACAGTTTATTAAAAACAACTATTTTGCGAGGTGGCCCGATCACACCTCATCAATAAAGATCGGTGGTGACTCCCTTCTTTACATTTTTTAAAAACCCGAGTCGACTGCATCGTTTACTGTTTTATCCAAAAAATGGTTACGACACGATAATGGCGCCAAAAACTTGATGTGTCCCTAACTAACTATGATCACAATAAAGGCAAGCGCACCTATCATTTAATAGTATAGTTATGCTAAGACCGGTAATACCGTATCCACATTGACCAAGAGTACTAGTAATTACTATCTTTTTATTATCTAGCCTAAGAATTGGAGTGATTTCTTTTAAACTAAAACTAATTAAAAGCACGACAGAGAATAAATTGGGAAAATACTTTTAGACAACTTTTTGAGATAAGCAATACCTAAGGAAGAATCCACCTAGACTTTACTTATTACTTCTGATTCATATGATTTATTCACTTGACTTAATCCGTAGAAATCCCTGATTTATGTCAATATCTCTTTCAAGACTAAAAACAACTGGCTCTAGGTTGATTAATTGAAATCTCTTTCTAATTAAAACCCCTATTGTCACATTAACTCAATCTATGGATTCCCTTATTAGATTTGGCTCTAATCCGACAAATTTATGTCACACTATTTCTAGGGTTGCAATCAACTCCACTTAATTGTGTTGATCTACTCTTAAATAGGGACTTTTGCTCCTCTGAATAAGCACATTCGACTTGAATCAATAACCTGAATTATCAAAACAAGAATAAGAACTCACAATTAAGAATAAGAACAAGTATTTATCTTATAAATCAAATAATCATAAGATCCGTCTTAGGTTTCATCCCCTTAGGTATTTAAGAGATTTAGTTCATGCTGATAAAGGAAAACATCTTAAAATAAGGAAAACTACAAAACGTAAGAAAACTTAAAAAACTTTATGAGAAATTGATAGGAGATCTTTAGTCTTGATGGAGATCCTCCTTCCAAGCTGCTTCCATTGGTTGTCTTCGAGTATTTTCTGCCTTCTACTCGACGTCCTCCCTTAGGTTACCCCTTAGGGTGTTTATATAAGCTTTAGAATGCCTTACTTGGCCCACACGTAGCCTTTTCCGAATAGAATTAGTCTTGGGGTCGGCAGGGACACGCTCGTGTGACACATCTGTGTGACACGTCCGTGTTTGATTCCTTAGGTTGTGCTCGCTTCTGCTTGCTACACATGGCTGTGTGGTATGCCCGTGTCCGATAGTCCAAGCCGTGTAGGCCCATTCTATCCCTTTTTGGCTTGTTTCTCATTCTTTTTGACTCCCTAAGCTCTCCTGAGTGTAAAACATGAAATTAAGGGATTAGGAGCATCGAATTCATCAAATCTAATGAAAATTCATCCAAAAGTAAGCCAAGAATGGGGTTAAAATATGTGTAAATTATGGTTTATCACCTTACCTAAGAGATATGAAGCCAAAATATCTTCCCTAGAAAATTCAAAAGATCTGTCAAGCATCTTTTTGACTGAGGTATAATCAATGCCCTTTATTCTCAGGAATAAAAAAAATCTAGCAAATAGGAGGAGCATTAAGAAGGTGCCTTTCAAGCCAAGAGCAAACAAACCTCGAGCTCCTCTGGCTATAAAGGGATAAAAACTTGGTCAGACAAGCCTAGAAGAGATAGAGGAAGAACAAGACATACACCTTGCTTATATTGTAAAAAGGTCAGCCATCCAGAAGCAAACAGCTGGTACATACCTGATGTGCAGTGCAATGTTTGCAAACAGATGGGCCATGTTGAGAATGTGTGCAAGAACAAAAGCCAACAGAAATAACATTAATCTCAGCAGCCTAAAACAAAAGCTCAAGTGGTAGAAAAGAGTTGTGGTCAGGAAGAACAAGTATTTGTTGTCTCCTGCTCAGCTACCAAAAGAAAAACCTCAAAAGGGTGGCTGATTGACAATGGTTGCACAAACCACATGACACCTGATGCTGCTATTTTTAAGAGCATTGATAAAAGCTTCAACACAAGAGTAAATTGGGCAATAGACATTACATTAAAGCAGAAGGCAAGAGAGATGTGCTGATTAACACTCCTTCAGGTACCAAACTTGTTTCTAATGTTCTGTTAGTACCTGAAACAGATAGAAATCTGCTAAGTATTGCTCAGTTTCTTAAAAAGGGATACTCTGTTGTACTCAAAGGTAAAGAATGCCTTGTTAGTGATCCAAGTGGATCCAAGCTCATGTCAATAGCCATCACTGATAGAAGGTTTGTTGTTGATTGGAATAAAAACTCAGTTAGTGCTTACACAACTACATTAGATGAATCCAAACTGTGGCACAAAACGTTGGTCCATGTCAACTATAAGTCTCTACTTCAATTTCTAAAGAAGACTTGGTTGAAAATTTCACAAAACAATTGAAAAACAGGATGTTTGTGAAGTGTGTCAGCTAGGAAATCAAGCTAGACTACTATTTCCTGCTAATAAAGCCTGGAAGGCTTCTAAAAAATTGCAATTGGTCCATACTGAAAACCTGGTGACAAAGCAAACTGAAGTTGATCAAAATGATTCTGAGATAGGCATTGATCAAGAGCCTATTAGGGGAACCGGACCACTAAGTGAAATATATGAGAGGGCAGATGTGGCTACTATTGAACCAACCTATTTTGAATAATCTCAAGCTCAAAAAAGTTGGAGGTAAGGCATGCTTGATGAAATGAACATGTAACACCCCTATCCCGTGTCCGATCACCGGATTAGGGTTAAAGGCGTTACCAGACAGATCAGAAACATTTACAGAATTAATTGTACAACCATTCATCAATTTCAATCATAATGTCCCTTTAGTAGGTCATCGAGACCTTAATCATGCTTATAAACCGAGTCGGGACTAAACCGAAACACATAAGAAATTTCATAAAAAATTGAAACTTTTCTAACATATAGGGGAGACACGCCAGTGGGGGTAGGCCGTGCCTCTCCCACGGCTACATGACACACCATTGTGACCTCCCCGTGGTTACATATTGCCAAAATCAACACCGCTACCAAGCACGCCCGTGTGCTATGGCCGTGTCCTAGAAGGTCATATTCTGCCATTTCTCTTACGACCAGACGCGCTTGCGTGCCATGGCGTGTCTGTGATTTAAGCCACATTCTGCCAATTTATTGATAACCTGAGGCATGCCCGTGTGCCCCAACCGTGTGACTTTATAGGCCATTTTGCAAAGTCAAATTGCCACCCATAAGGGTCTAACCTACAAGCCATACAACCTAAACATCTCATGCTCATATTATCATAAAAAACATACCAATATTATCATTCCACTTATGCATTCAATTTCAACTCTATTTATACCAAATTCAATACCAATACTTATTCTATCACAAGCATAATTCATTCCCAATTTCACTAACCCCTATTAGCATTTATCAATACAAAGTTACTACTTGATAGCAAATTTATCAATCCATAAATCATGCCAAAAGATACATCACACATATCACATTCATTCATGCCAATCCTATCACATATCTAGACACATCTCATGGCTAATTACAATCTCAACATAATTCAATTAACTAGCCTATACATGCCATATTCTAGCCTTATACATCTTTCTAAAAGTACCAAAATAGAATGCCGATAGTGTGATTGAGAAGCTAACGATCCCAGATCCGAGCTAGTTTTACTGACACTGCAAGGCAGAGAAACAAATCACACAGTAAACTTTCCAAAGCTTAGAAAGTTCGATATACAATACAATTATCATATCAATTGAATCGATGCAAAAATAAACAATCACTTAGATCTATTATCTCATATTCATGCCTTCTCATCCATAGCCACAATGCTCATTTCCTCAATCAAAGTTTAATTTGACTCATCAACCACCAAGGTTCAATACGTACCTTAACCACACAAAGCTATTAAATCTCCAAGCATATTCAATACTCGATATTATTTGTCGATCATTCATTAGTTTAATCGCACACTCAGTGCCAGATACTTATCCGACTCATAACAGTTATCGCACATTTAGTGCCTATTCTTTTAACCAATTCATTACATGATCGCATTTACACATTGCCACAGAATAACCCAAAGCTTTCATAACATCGCATTACACGATTACCACAAAGATAAACCAAAGCTTTCATCACATCGCACACACAGTGCCATTCATTTCTATCTCGATTTCACATTCGCACACTTAGTGCCATGAAATTAAAATCATGCACATAGTAACTCACTTTCATATACATAAACATATTCATTTCATATCGATAAAACGTATCTCAAATACATGTATTATATCTAAACTTACATCGGACGTCAAACTATCGATACGGTCAATTAATCGAGCACTTTATCTTTGCCTCGATCTCGATCCGAACCTCTCCTCTCTTGGTCTAAACACATTCAAATTTAACCCATTTAATCATCAATTCATTCATTTTAATCCAAACACACATATTTAGGAATTTTACAAAATAGCCCTCACATTTTCATATTTTGACACTTTAGTCCCTATCTCATAAAATCATCAAATACTCAAAATTTCAATATACATGTGCTTAGCCGAATTCTCCCCATGCTTATACAAGCCCTCACATTTCATTTATTTCACATTTTAGTCCTCCAATTTCCCATTTTCACAATTTAGCTCAAATTACTCAATTTCACCAAAAATTTTAAATACAAACTATGTTCATCTAACTCATATCTTTCATTTAACACCAAAAATTATCATAAAGCTCAATATAGTATCAATGGCATCACACACAAATATCATCAATACTCAAAATTCAAGCATGGGTTTTGTAAAGCACAAAGCAACGATTACGAAAACGTAAAAATTATCAAAAATCGAGCTAAAACATACCTAAATTTTTGCTTAACAATGGCCGAATATCACCAAGCTCCCAAACCCTTTCTATTTTCCTATTTTCAGTTCAAATGAAACAAAGATAAACATGTTTCATCTTTTTGGTTTTGTTTAATATTAACTTAATTATCAATTTACCAATTTGCCCTATTATTAGTCATATAAGACAAATTTACATTAAGGTTAACATGTCATTTAACCAACCACTAACTTTAATAATGGCTAATTACCTCATAAGGCCTCCACATTATAAAGACGACAACAATTAAGTACTTAACAATTAGCATACTGCATTTTACACTTTACGCGATTAAGTCCTTTCTCTTAATCCGACACTAAAACGATCAAATCATTACACAGAACTTTCACACAGAGCATGTTGCATACTATTCACATAGAAAATAATATTAAATTATTATTCTAACCTTGAATTTATGGTCTCAAAACCACTGTTCCGAATAGGGTCTAAACCAGGCTATTATAGAACATGATTCACAAAAATAAAACTTGGGAGCTAGTTGCAAGACAAGTTCACAAGAAGGTCATAGGAGTAAAATGGGTGTTTCAAGCCAAGCACAATGCTGATGGAACTTTGAACAAGCTCAAGGCAAGGTTAGTAGTGAAGGATTTTAGTCAGAAATATGGGATTGACTACCTTGGAACATTTGCACCGTGGCAATGCTTGATACAATCAAACTACTAGTGGCATTGGCTGCTCAGATGCATTGGAAAATACATCAACTTGATGTAAAATCTACCTTCCTCAATGGCTTTCTTGATGAGGAGATATATGTTGAACAGCCAGAGGGTTTTAAAGTTACTGGTGAACAAGACAAAGTTTATAAGCTGAGAAAAGCCTTGTATGGCTTAAAACAGGCACTAAGGGTCAGGTATGACAGAATTGACACCTACCTAGCAAGCTTGGGGTTCGAGAGAAGCATTAGTGTAACAACCCAAACCCGGCCCAAACTTTATGGCTGAATCTAGCTTGTTACAGTAGAAAACATTTTAAAGAAAGTCGTTTTTCTAAATCGGTTTAAGTTGTTGAAAACCTTTTTGTTTGATTGTTTTGTAAAAGCTTTACTTAGTGCTTATTTGAGAAATTTATTTAAGCCGAGTTATAACAAAACTTTGAAGGTGCCCGATGGCACGTTAAAAATAATTTTCGTTTTAACTTGGAAAACATATGATTTAGATATTAATAACAAAGTTTAAAACAAAGTATCCAACGTATGAAAAGTAGCAAAACAAAATATCGGAGGCCTTATTACATCCAAATAGAATAAAACCCAAAATAAAAATATCACAACTGAAATTAAAGTTCATTTAAATTAAATCCTTTGCATGGCCACCTCGAGTCCATCCTACTCCATATCCGCGATCTATGCATCACACGAAAAATTAAGGAGAAGGTGAGTCACCAAGACTCGATGTAACCCTTCCCCGATTTTAAACATTTTATACACAACATATAACAATTAACGTGCATAATATTATGTGCCCCAACCTAGCCAACCAATCGCCACGGTCTACCCGTTGTGGTACCAAACCACTTGGTGGTGCCAAACCACTTGGTGACATATAGTCACGAGATGTGATGCCAAATCACCGGAGGTGCCAAACCTCACGGTGTCCATAGACACGATCGATTGATGGGGCCAACCCATCGTGTGATGCCAAATCACTAGCGTCAATCCCTTAAGTAATATGCGGGGCCAACCCACTGTGGTGCTAAGCCACTGGGACGAGACGCAATGAGGTACCAAACCTCTGGAGGTACCAAACCTCTGGTGACCGTAGTCACAGTGTGTTACCAAAACACTGGTGCCCGTCGGCACAATAATACTGCCCCTCCACTCATTAATCCCACATCAGTCATGTATACATATCATGTATCAATACATCATGCTTACCAAAAGCATCAATAACACATTCATATTAACAGGTACTTACCAGAATCACCACTCATACCGTTATAGTATTAATCCGATGCTACACAAGTCAAAGTTAGCATACATAACACTCAGCACATTTAAATAATTATACGTGTGTATGTACACACCTGTCACCTTTGGATGCTCTAAATCCCGAAAAGAAGAGTCGGCCACCCTAGATCTACTTGTCTCTATATTCGGTCATAATAGAGTTAGTGATATGGGCCATTCGGCCAAACCAAGTAATTTGAGAAGGGTTCCTTGTGAACCCGAACCTTACTTTATCCTTTCGGTTCCTAATCACAAAGACTCAATTCCGATTCGCTCGCCAACCACCATCGATTAGTAAATAATACCGATAGCCTTGACTTTTAATCATTAACCGACTTACTAGAATAGCACTTTATTTACCATAAATCCTTACCACCTACTTACCAATCGATTGACTAAGGAATGGGAGATCCGCTTTACGCTTTGAGATCCGGAGTTTCCTAGAAAGAAATCGGTTTCACAAGGGTGTTAATACACTATTGAAATCGGCACTTACCCCTTATGGATGTCGACGAGACACGAAGAGAAGGAAACAAAATAGTATTCTATTAATACTACTTACCTCTGCTTCAATATTCTGGCCAAGTCTATAGAGTAGAGGAAGGAATTTGAATGTGGGGTTTCGGCAAAAAAAGTAGAGAGGGCTTTTCAGTTGAAAAGGGAGTGAAAAGATTGGAGAGATGGAATATGGAAGTAGAGAGAAATTGGCTATTGCCAAAGGAGTAAAAAAAAATAAAAGATGAAAGAATGCTTGAAGAGAATTTGACACTTAGCAAAAATGACAAAAGCAAACAAGGTGACAAGGTTGAACCTTTTATAGGCATTCTAAGATCCCCTAGTGGCCTTGCCGTCCACCTCCCCATAAGGTGTTTAAATTTGACAACCACTTACAACCTCTCCACAGCCACTCATTTGATTTAATTCAAATCATTTGAAAAATAATCCAATAATAATTCATAATATCCTTGATTATCACTAATTATCCTTAGATAAAAATCTATTAATTCCCAAATAATCAAATAATCTCTTAATAATCCAAATAATTTCCTTATT
This sequence comes from Gossypium rotundifolium, assembly GCA_025506655.1. Taxonomy (NCBI): domain Eukaryota; kingdom Viridiplantae; phylum Streptophyta; class Magnoliopsida; order Malvales; family Malvaceae; genus Gossypium; species Gossypium rotundifolium. Next base: position 21,106,220 of record CP106728.1, on the reverse strand, counting down.
ATCACCTATTATCTTGTTTATCTAAATAAACTAATATCATCCTAATTATCCTTAGAATTAAACAATTAAAATGCTCATATTATCCTTTAATATTGAAATAAAATTTGAGCATTTTCTCTCTCTATTGTCAGTCAAACAAGGTGCCAAAAAAAGGAGAATTTCATGACTCGAACCAAGGCTCTCCTCACCCCTTGTATGCGTCACTACTAGGCTCTTAAGTGGCCCTCCTTTGCCACTTATTCTAGGCTCATTTTATGACAAATTATCCCTTACTTATTCTTATAACCCCCACTTGTTAAGGCTCCCCACCTTTAAAGCTAGAAACGAAATTTTTACCAAATCGAGCCTACTCAAGGCCTTTGATTAAACCATATATTTCCATAAATAATATCACAGTTAGTTCCAACATACCAAATAATTATTCAATCACAAATAGCCCCTAACTTAGGATGTTATAGTTCTACCCCTTAAAATAAATTTCGTCCTCGAAATTACAGTTAAAAGAGATAGGGTATTCTGCTTGCGATCACATCCTCGGGTTCCCACGTAGCTTCCTCTGCTCCATGGTTACGCCATAGCACTTTCACTAAGGCATCGACTTCCCTGCTAACCTTCACATCTCTATCCAAGATCCGAACGGTTCTTCCTCAAAAGATAAGTCCGAGTTGACCTCGATTTACATCACGGTACCACGTGTGATGGATCGACCGATCACGCCTAAGCATCGACACATGAAAGGCGTTATGGATCGACTTAACTCAAATCGGCGAGTTCGGTGATAAGCCACCGGTCCTACTCGCTTCAACATCAGATATGGGTCGATGAACCTTGGGCTTAGCTTTCCTTTTCGCCTAAATCTCAACACCTTTTTCCAAGGTGATACCTTTAGGAAAACCTTATCTCCTACATCATACTCCATTTCCTTGCGCTTGTGTCGAGATAGGACTTCGTCTATCGATGCTTCCTTAAGACGAGCACAATCACCCTAACTTTGTCCTCCGTTTACGCAACCAATTACGGGCCCAACACTTGTCGTTCCCTAACTCTCCCAACACGTCGGTCCGCATTTCCCTCCATCTGATTGCTTCGTATGGTGCCATCTGGATGCTTGCTTGGTAACTATTGTTGTAGGCGAACTTTGCTAATGGTAAAAATTCCTCCCAACTACCTCGAAATTCCAAGACATGACCTCTTAACATATCCTCTAGGATCTCAGATAACCCTTCATTGCCCGTCATTTGTGGATGGAAAGTCATCTTGAAATCAATCTCGTACCCAAAGCTTGATGCAGCGCTTTTGAACCTCGGCGTGAACCTTGGATCCCTATCCGAGATAATCGATATTGGCACACCATGCAATCGACTATCTCACCACATATAACCTTGCTAGCTTCGGGTGAGTAGTCCATTCTCACTTGGTGCAAGTGGTGACTTGGTCAAACAGATCCACTATTACCCAAATTGCATCCTTCTTGTCATGCGTGGGGGTAGCCCACTAACGAAATTCATGGTGATCCTCTCCCATTTCCATTGAGGAATCTTTACTGGTTGAAGTAGTCCGATGGTAACGATGTTCACCTTAACTCACTGGCGACATGTCGACACTTTCTCAAATTCGTTATCTCACGCTTCAACCTGTGCCACCAGTAATCTGCTTCCGCAAGTCTCCATACATCTTGCTACCTCGGGATGCATAGCGTATGGGCTGCTATGTGCATCTCGGAGAATTCTCTCCTCGACTCCACATCTTCCCAAGCATCTGGTAGTCCTTGAAAACATAATACACCATCACCGGTCAATCCGTACCCTTCTAAGCCACCATCCTGAACTTGCATTCTCTTAGCATTTAACCCTTCATCCACTAACTGTTTGTCCTTAATCTCCTCGATCCACGTTGGCTTAACTTGAAGTTCTGCCAAAAGACTCCCATCATCGTAAAGACTCAAGTGAGCAAACATTGCTCTTAAGTCTGCCACAACCTTCCGGCTCAACGCGTCAGCCACCACGTTGGCCTTGCCTGGATGATACTCTATTGAACAGTCGTAGTCCTTCAACAGTTCAATCCATCGGCGCTGTCTCAGGTTTAGATCCTTCTGAGTCAGAAGATACCTCAAACTCTTATGATCCGTGTAGACTATTGACTTTTCCCCGTAAAGGTAATGTCTCCATATCTTCAATGCGAAAACAACTGCTGCTAACTCCAAGTCGTGCGTCGGGTAGTTAACCTCATGCGATCTTAACTGACGGGATGCATAGGCTACTACCTTCCCATCCTGCATCAACACACATCCTAAACCAGTGTGAGATGCATCACAATAGACTGTGAACAACTTCCCTGCCTCAGGCTATACCAAAACCGGAGTTTCTGTCAGAATTTTCCTCAACTTATCAAAACTTTCTTACTGCCTTTCTGACCATACAAATGCTACTCCTTTCCTTAATAGCTTTGTCAATGGTGCTGCGATCAGAGAGAATCCTTCTACAAATCTCCGATAGTACCCCGCTAAACCCAGAAAACTTCGTATTTCAGCCACCGACTTAGGCGGTTTCCAATCCAACACCGCTTCAATCTTGCGGGGATTCACTCTAATTCCTTCTACCGATACTACGTGACCTAAGAATGCCACTTCCCTTAGCCAAAATTTGCACTTACCGAATTTGGCGTACAATTGCTTCTCCCTCAGTACTTGTAGCACTATTCACAAATGTTTGTCATGCTCCTCCTCCGTCCTTGAGTAAACCAAGATGTCATCAATGAACACCACGACGAATTGGTCCAAGTACTGCTGAAATACCCTATTCATCAAGTCCATGAATGCCACCGGTGCATTGGTTAACCCAAATGGCATCACTAAGAACTCGTAATGCCCATACCGAGTTCAGAAAGCCGTCTTGTGAACATCAGCCTCTTTCACCTTAAGCTGATGGTAACTCGACCTAAGGTCTATCTTCGAAAATACCGACGCACCCTTCAGTTGATCGAATAAGTCATCAATCCGAGACAACGGATACTTGTTCTTGATCGTTAACTTGTTCAGTTGGCGATAGTCGATACACATCCGCATAGAACCGTCCTTCTTCTTGACAAACAACACCGGTGCTCCCCATGGAGATATACTAGGTCGAATAAACCCTCTATCCAAGAGCTCCTGAATTTGAGCCTTGACTCCACCAATTCCTTTGGTGCCATTCGATATTGTGCTATAGAATCTTGGTGCCGTTCCAGGTAACAAATCTATACTGAATTCAACTTCCCGATCCGGAGGCAAACCCGGAAGTTCCTCTGGGAATACATCAATGAATTCCCCTACTGTTCGGACCTTTTCAACCATTGACTCCTTAGCCTCCAAGGCACAAATTCGAACCATAAACGCCTCACACCCTTTTCTGACCATCCTTTCAGCCTTCAAGGCCGACACCACATTAGACAGGTAATTTCTTTGATTACCGATCATAACCACTTCATCCCCTTCTGTCTTCTCAAGAACCATGCGCTTAGCAGCGCAATCCAACCTTGCCTGGTACCTAACCAGCCAGTCCATTCCAATGATCAAATCGAACTCCCTAAACGGCAGTTCCATCAGATCAGCCACGAACACAACCCCTTGGAGTTCTAGAGGTACATCCCTATAAAGTTTGTTCACAACTACCGAATGGCCTAAAGGGCTAATTACAGTCATCTCCCTATCAGTAGTCTCAGAGTCTAGGTTCAAAGTCCCTACCACACTACTCGCTATGTATGAATGCGTTGAACCCACATCAATTAATGCAACATAAGGAAGACCAAAATCGAAGCGTCTGGTTATGACATCCGGTGCGTCACCCTCCTCGCGACGCCTCAGCATAAACTAAGCCAGTGCCTTGCCTCAGATGTTACTGCGCCTCGCCTACGAGTACCGTGACCACGATTAGCACCATTTCCCCTCTACCATTACCACGACCTCTCGTGGTCCCACACTTCTATCCCGATGCGATTACGCCCCGACGGTGATTACGAGCTCGCTTTGAGGACAATCCCTCACGCAGTGTTTCGAGACCCACATTCAAAGTAACCCGCTCACCGGTCCAACAACCTCCCAATGGGCTTTTCCACAGCGATTACCTTTGACTGTTTACGATTAGCGGTCATGGGCCTTCTTTGCTGACTTGGCCCACTGCACTAGCCTTTTTTCGATCATTGCCACGGACCCAGATGGCCCAAAACCTCTCTTACGCTTGAGCCTATCATAGTTTTTCCTCACGGTTGCCTTGATACCTCAATACCTTAGCCTTTTCTACTAGGGACGAAAACTCCGAACCTCTTCATGAGCAATCAGCAGACCTCAAATCATCTCGGCCCGTCTTCAAAGCGGACACAGCGCTCATGTTCCGTAGCCACAATGCCTTTTGCATATCTACTCAGCCTTAGGAACTCCGCCTCATACTCCGTCATAGACTTAGTTCCTTGTACTAACCCCAGAAAAGCCTTTCTCTGCGCGTCAGTGTAGCTAGTACCCACATACTTTTTCTGGAAAGTAGCCTTAAAGTAATCCCATGTAAGATCATCCGCCGTGGCCCCATCTCGAACGGTAAGCCACCACTGATATGCTTCATCCTTCAGAAGCGACACGGCTCCTTTCAACTTCTCCTCATTAGTCAGGTCAGGATCGTCCATGATCCTTTCCGTTGACTCCAACCAGTATTCTGCTGCACTCGGCGCCACTCCCGACACACCCCGAAACACCTCGACTCCGTTGGACCGAATTCGCTCAGGAACAGATTTCCGAGCTCCCAGATTTCCACTAGCTCCAGCCACCAACTCGAGAACTCATAACACGACTGCGTCTGACCTCACCTCCAAGTATGATCCTGCTCGCACTCCAAAAGCTGGAGGTGGTGGTGGCGGTGGTACATCATTTTCAGAACCTGACCCAACTCGACGGTTCGGATCTGACCATCCTACCCCTACCGCGTCCACGGCGTCCACGTCCTCTAGAACTCATTCTATCTAACGCGCTTTTAATCTGATTAAGAAAAATTTTATGGATTAGTAATTTGTTAAAGCTTGATTATCCGCGAAAATTTTATGAAAAGTTTAATAAGGATTCTTTCGAACAAACAATGTTTTAAGTCTTCTACCTAGTTCACACAAAGGCCACATTCATTCCCTAATACCTTCCATACTTATTCGCTCTTCGGACATTTCTGCCCTGTTTCTATCCCAGGGGTATTTTCGTCATTTTCCTATAGGGTATTTTAAGTAATCAAATCAGAAATTTCCAAAACTTTAATAAAATAGGTCACCCAAAAAATTGAAGAGCATTTCTGAAAATTTTGTAAAATTTGAAGTTATGGCATTATTTCAGAAACCAGGGGTATTTTGGTAATTTTGTCCATTAGGGGTAATTTTGTAAATTTTGCACGTCGAAGATGTTTTTAACAATTGTAAAACTCTGAGGGTCCTTTTGCAAATTTTTCTTTCTTAAAAGCGTTCTTTGTTTGCAAAAGTTCAAAAGTCGAGTCATTTTGGTAATTTTGCAGTTTGAGGGCATTTTCGTAATTTTCCAAAACCAAAGTATTTTATTGATGATTTTCAAAGCAGGGTTGAATATTTGAGAAGTAGTTGAAATTTTGGACAAAATCATTGAGTTGATATTTTATGAACCAAGGTATTTCCGTAATTTTACCCCTAAGGGCATTTTCGTAATTTTCCACAAATCAAACTTTTCGGAAAACATTGTGAAAGGAGTTGTTCTTATGTTTGAAAGAGTGATTTTAAAAGTTTTAAAACCAAGTTTTGTTGTTTCATTCTTTTTAAAATCAAGGCTAGTTCCTTTCGGGTTTTAGTCATTATGTTTAGCCTATGACCGAGCCCTCTTGGTCGGGTGAACCAAAGCTACGCACCAGGCGGGTTTCGTGTGGAGAGGAGGTGAGTCACGCGGACTGCTTAAATACCAAGCTCCCACCGAACCTTTCTAGACATGGGCACAAAGGTTACCACACCACTGAGCCCTCTGAGTTAGGGTGAACCCAAGCTACGCACCAGGTAGGATACCTGCGAAGAGGTGGTGAGTCACTCGGACTGCTTAAATACCAGGCTCTTCCGGTTCCAATCCTAGACATGCGTACAGGGGTTGCCACACCCTAGCTCAGTAACTTGGTCATAGGTTGGTTGAGCTCATTAAGTCTTATGTTCCGTTCGTGTTTGAGTAATCTAACCTTAGGGTTCAAGTCCTATAAGACTATTCTACGTTCCATGCTTCCTACCCTTCTAAAAAAAAATATTTCACCAAGAGGTTTAGAGGTACTTACCTGGGCGGATAGTTGCCGAAGACTCGGGCCATGCCGTTCAAAAACCCGAAAACATTTTAAATTCTTTAATAAGGCCTACAAATCATAAAACCAAATCTTTGTGGCCTTGGGCCCCTGACCTAGCTTTGAACACAGCTCGATACCAACTTTGTAACAACCCAAACCCTACCCAAACTTTATGGTCAATCTAGCTTATTACAAGAGAAAACATTTTAAAGAAAGTCGTTTTTCTAAATCGGTTTAAGTTGTTGAAAACCTTTTTGTTTGATTGTTTTGTAAAAGCTTTACTTAGTGCTTATTTGAGAAATTTATTTAAGCCGAGTTATAACAAAACTTTGAAGGTGCCCGATGGCACGTTAAAAATAATTTTCGTTTAACTTGGAAAACATATGATTTAAATATTAATAACAAAGTTTAAAACAAAGTATCCAACGTATGAAAAGTAGCAAAACAAAATATCGGGAGGCCTTATTACATCCAAATAGAATAAAACCCAAAATAAAAATATCACAACCGAAATTAAAGTTCATTTAAATTAAATCCTTTGCATGGCCACCTCGAGTCCATCCGGCTCCATATCCGCGATCTATGCATCACGAAAAATTAAGGAGAAGGTGAGTCACCAAGACTCAGTATGTAACCCTTCCCCCGATTTTAAACATTTTCATACACAACATATAACAATTAACGTGCATAATATTATGTGCCCCAACCTAGCCAACCAATCGCCACAGTCTACCCCGTTGTGGTACCAGACCACTGGTGGTGCCAAACCACTGGTGACATATAGTCACAGATGTGATGCCAAATCACTGGAGGTGCCAAACCTCTGGTGTCCATAGACACGATCGATTGATGGGGCCAACCCATCGTGTGATGCCAAATCACTAGCGTCAATCCTTAAGTAATATGTGGGGCCAACCCAATGTGGTGCTAAGCCACCGGGACGAGGCGCAATGAGGTACCAAACCTCGGAGGTACCAAACCTCTGGTGACCGTAGTCACGGTGTGTTACCAAAACACTGGTGCCCGTCGGCACAATAATACTGCCCCCTCCACTTATTAATCCCACATCAGTCATGTATACATATCATGTATCAATACATCATGCTTACCAAAAGCATCAATAACACATTCATATTAACAGTACTTACCGAAATCACCACTCATACCGTTATAGTATTAATCCAATGCTACACAAGTCAAAGTTAGCATACATAACACTCAGCACATTTAAATAATTATACGTGTGTATGTACACACCGTCACCTTGGATGCTCTAAATCCGAAAAGAAGAGTCGGCCACCCTAGATCTACTTGTCCCTATATTCGGTCATAATAGAGTTAGTGATATGGGCCATTCGGCCAAACCAAGTAATTTGAGAAGGGTTCCTTGTGAACCCAAACCTTACCTTTATCCTTTCGGTTCCTAATCACAGCACTCAATTCCCAGTTTTGCTCTACCAACCACCATCGATTAGTAAATAATACCGATAGCCTTGACTTTTAATCATTAACGACTTACTAGAATAGCACTCTATTTACCATAAATCCTTACCACCTACTTACCAATCGATTGACTAAGGAATGGAAGATCCGCTTTACGCTTTGAGATCCGGAGTTTCTAGAAAGAAATCAGTTTCACAAGGGTGTTAATACACTATTGAAATCGGCACTTACCCCCTTATGGATGTCGACAGAGACACAGAAGAGAAGGAAACAAAATAGTATTAGGCTAATACTTCTTACCTCTGCTTCAATATTCGGCCAAGTCTATAGAGTAGAGGAAGGGAATTTGAATGTGGGGTTTCGGCAAAAAGAAGTAGAGAGGGCTTTTCAGTTGAAAAGGGAGTGAAAAGATTGGAGAGATGGAATATGGAAGTAGAGAGGAAATTCGGCTATTGCCAAAGGAGTAAAAAAATAAAAGATGAAAGAATGCTTGAAGAGAATTTTGGCACTTAGCAAAAATGACAAAAAGGCAAACAAGGTGACAAGGTTGAACCTTTTATAGGCATTCGGCATCCCCCCTAGTGGCCTTGCCGTCCACCTCCCCATGAGGTGTTTAAATTTCTAAGCAACCACTTACAACCTCTCCTGGCCACTCATTTGATTTAATTCAAATCATTTGAAAAATAATCCAATAATAATTCATAATATCCTTGATTATCACTAATTATCCTTAGATAAAAATCTATTAATTCCCAAATAATCAAATAATCTCTTAATAATCCAAATAATTTCCTTATTATCACCTATTATCTTGTTTATCTAAATAAACTAATATCATCCTAATTATCCTTAGAATTAAACAATTAAAATGCTCATATTATCCTTTAATATTGAAATAAAATTTGAGCATTTTCTCTCTCTTATTCTTGCCCAAACAAGGTGCCAAAAAAAGGAGAATTTCATGACTCGAACCAAGGCTCTCCCTCACCCCTTGTGGCATCACTACTAGGCTCTTAAGTGGCCCTCCTTTGCCACTTATTCTAGGCTCATTTTATGACAAATTATCCCTTACTTATTCTTATAACCCCCACTTGTTAAGGCTCCCCACCTTTAAAGCTAGAAACTGAAATTTTTACCAAATCGAGCCTACTCAAGGCCTTTGATTAAACCATATATTTCCATAAATAATATCACAACAGTTCCAACATACCAAATAATTATTCAATCACAAATAGCCCCTAACTTAGGATGTTACAATTAGTGAGCCAACATTGCATGTGAAGAAGGAAGGTGATGAAACATTGCTTATAGTCTCCATGTATATGGATGACTTGATGGTGACAGGAGGAAACGATGCTATGCTGACTAATTTTAAAGGGAAGATGGAGAGCATGTTTGAAATGTCAGATTTGGGTGAAATATCCTATTTCTTTGGCATGGAAGTGTCTCAGACTCAGTAAGGAATTTTCTTAAGCTAGAAGGCATTTGCCTTGAAAATTTTGAGCAAATTTTCTATGCAAAATTGCAAGGCAACTAGCACTCCAGTTGTTGTTGGAGAAAAATTGTCAAGCCAATGTGATTTTAAGAAAGTGAGTGAATCAACCTATAGGAGCCTAGTGGGATGTTTACTCTACTTAATAGCCACAAGGCCAGACATAATGTTTGCAATCAGTTTCCTATCCAGGTTCATATATTGCTGCAACATGACCACTTTCGAGCTACAAAGAGAGTACTGAGGTACATTAAGGGAACTATGTGCGTTGGAGTTATGTTCATCAAGTTTGACAGCATGAAACTTCTTGGTTTTGCTGACAGTGACTGGGCATGATCGATAGATGACATGAAAAGCACCTCAAGGTATCTGTTTACCATTGGTTCAGCTTTTTTTGTTGGAGCTCAAAAGCAGTCTATTGTAGCTCAATCAACAGTTGAAGCGAGAATATGTAGTAGCTACGGGAGCTATTAACTAAGCAATTTGGTTAAGGAAGATCGTAAGCGAGACTTGAATTTACACCAAAGAAAAGCAACAGAGATCAAAGTGATAATCAATCTACTATTGCAATTGCAAAGAACCCAGTGTTTCATGGGAAAACAAAGCATTTTAAGATCAATTCATTTTGCTAAAGAAATGGAACAATCTCAAGAAATCAAGCTGGTTCATTGCAGTTCAGAAGACCAATTGGCTGATATAAAGAAAAAGGCTCTTGGTGTGACAAGGTTCAAGGATTTGAGATCTAGATTGGGTGTTTGCAGCATGGAAGCCAAGGAGGAGTGTTAGAAGTTGGCTTACATGCAACCCTTGGGATCGAGCCATTCAGTTAGCAGCTGAAGCACTTACAACTGTCATTTTGCTGTTTTAATGATGTTTTGTTTCTTAGCTATAATTGAACTAAGTTTGTAATGAATTTTTTATAATTTGGTGCTGATAGATTTGATAAATCAGCTTAACCAAATGTGCAAGCAATGTTTTATAAGTTTCAAGACATTGTTAGTGGAGTTAGGCGTGTTTAGGTGACACTTTATTCATTTTGACAAGTTAATTACTTGTTATATGTAATGTTTTGTTCCTTTTCTGATATGATGAAAAAATCATTCAAAAAAATTTTATCCTTGTTTTCTAGTTTAAGTTAAGCAATCTCTTCTTGTTCTTCTAGCTCAATTTTCTTGTTTGTTCAGCAAGTCACTATTGCTTAAAGCTTTAGACTTTGTTATAATTGCTTAGTTTTGATTCTCAACTCCAACATTACTCTTCCACACCCAAGAATTACAGGTTTCGTTATCGCAAAAGTTGTCGTTATGACAATATTTTTAACCAGTGTTTCTTGGATAAGCCAATTTTTATTGTTTATGATTTTCCATGATTCCACATTTTCTAATGCCAAGCCCACCTCGAGATTTATCACCTCACATTCTATCCCAATTGAGATAGTTAATTCTCCTATTCTCATTGTCTTCTCGCCATCGAATTGTCATACTATACTGCCCATCTTTTTACATATATTCTTCTGTGCTTGATAGTGAGACATTTGATACAAAGAAAGACTTGTCAATGTTGATTTTGTTAACATTAGTTTTCCTCATTGACCTAGCATTTTGGCTTTCCATTGCACAAGCTTTGACTTAAATTTACTATTCTCAACACAAAGATAATGATTTGAACTCACTCACTCTTCCAATAGAAGAAAATAAATAAATTGATAGAACTAAGGTATCCTTTATCCTCATTTTATGGTGTATGAATATTAATCTTTTAAGTATGTATTTGTCCCTCCCAAAAATGTGATTTCTAATGTTCAAACTCAAGTTCTCGTCTTGAATGTTCAATGTAACTTACAATTGCACTCAACATTTGTTAGTAAAGTTTACACCTTGCAACATGTTTTGGGTATTATAAATTGACATGTCATTTGACACAAATTGAAATTGGTGAAAGTACTTATGAAGTCCCTTTATTATAGGTATTGGATTAAATTAGACCTTATATTATTAAATGGATTAATTTAATCTCTATACTACTAAAACAAATTATTAAGGTCAAATTGAAACAAAGTTAACATTTTCTAGTTAAAAATGACATGAAAATTATATTTTTCATCTATAGTTTAACTTTAAACAAAATATTTCACCTGTGGAATAAAAAAAGCTTCCAAATATAACTATGTTAAATAGTAAATAACATTTTAAACAAAAAAGTTAAATTTGTTGAAATTTAACCTTATTTGATTTTTTCAATAGTAAGTGAACTAAATTGATCTATTTAATAGTAAATGAACTAATTTGATTCGGTCTCTATAATAGAGGGACCTCTTAGCTACATTCACCAATTAAGATCTATGCCGTTTGGATAAGATGTGGCCTTGATCTCCCAAAAATGGTAAATTTTTCATTTTAATCCCTTTAAATTTTATGAAAATACATGTTAGTATGATAGTAAACTTGTGTTTTGCTCCCCTAATTTTATGATTCATCTATGTCCTCCCTAAAACAATTTTCTAGCTTCGCTCCTAAGTTTACCAACAAGTGGTTAGAAATGTTGACAGTGAACTTGCTTCCTAAGTATTTGAATTGAGTTCGGATCTTGAAATTATTATTAGGAAGATTTCACCTAAATATTGCCTGATGATTCATCCAAACGAAACTAATTTCAAACCATAGATCAAACTAGAATACCTAATAGCCAAAGCAAATGAATTGTGACAGAATATGATGGTAAATAGCAGCATTCATACTAGTTACCATAAATCTATCAAATCTCTGTGATTTCATAAAGTTTATGCATTTCCCATTGTTGAATAAGTCTTGATGGTGACTTTGGAATGTGGAGGGGTCCCATCCTTTTATCCCTTTCTATGGGTTTGGGAACTTTAAAACCATCCAATGGAAAGTAAGCAAAAGAAGACAGGACAATCTCAATCACCTTTACCATAAAAAACTGTTATTGGATTCATTGTAGCCTGTTATAAGTAACTAAATGTTAGTTAAAAAGTTATTGTTAAAGTGAGTTAGTTATGGCAGTTAGGGTATTTTTAACAGCTACACTAGTGTACCCGGACCAAGAAATTGGGAATAGTAAAAGGACGTTGAGAAGACTAGCTTGTGAATACGTCCTGGATGGAGAGGTCCTATACAAGAAAAGGAAAGATCAAGTGCTGCTAAGATGTGTGGATGCCCCCGAAGCTAAGTTAATCCTGGAAGAAGTCCATGAAGGCGTCTGCGGAACTCACGCCAGTGGTGTCACAATGGCCAGAAAAATAATGAGGTTTGGATATTATTGGTTCACCATAGAAGGAGACTGCATCAACTATGCCAAAAATGTCATAAATGCTAGATTTATGGAGACAATATTTATGTGCCTCCGTCACTTTTACACGTTATGACTTCCCCATGGCCATTTTCCATGTGGGGCATGGATGTCATTGGACCAATCTTCGTGGTTATCGACTACTTCACCAAGTGGGTAGAGGCCGGCTCATATGCTAACGTCACTAAGTCGGTGATCGATCGATTCTTGAAGAAAGAAATCATTTATCGATATGGAATGCACGAGAGGATCATATCGGACAACGCATTGAACCTAAACAACGATGCGATGGCGGAGTTTACACCAATTCAACATTAAACACCACAATTCCTCTCAGATCGTCCAAAAATGAATGGGGCGATTAGGCGACCAACAAAAACATCAAAAGATAGTGGGAAGATGATGAGACTTACAAGGATTGGCATGAAAATTACCGTTCGCGCTCTATGCTTATCGAGCGTCTGTCAAACCTCTCTTTGGGCAATGCCTTTTCATTGGTCTATGGAATGGAGGCGCTTCTACCTATTGAAGTGGAAATACCTTCTCTTGGTATTGTCGAAGTGAAGCTAGACGAGGCTGAATGGATCCAAGCTCGATATGATCAGTTGAACTTAATTGAAGAAAAGAGATTGAGGGCTATCCGTCACGGTCAGATGTACCAAAAGCGAATGATGCGAGCTTACGAAAAAAAGGTTCGCCCAAGGGAATTCCATGAGGGGGACCTTGTGCTAAAAAAGATCCTTCCCATACAAAAGGATTACAGAGGAAAATGGATGCGAGCAGGGAAGGACCGTATGTGGTAAAGCTTTCTCGGAAGGTGCGATTACGGCGAGATGGATGGAAAATTTTGCCTAATCCGTGAACTCGATTCAGTTAAAAATACTTTGCTTGAAATGGAAGAGGCCAAGGTGAAAATCCATAAAGGGCACTTTGAGACTTCAAAAAAAAAGCGGAGAGGCCAAGGTGAAAACCATAAAGGGCACCTTGAGACCAAAAGGCTTTTTGAGTTGAAAACCCAAAAAGGGTGGCTCGAATTTTGAATGGACACGTCGCGATCTTGCAGCTCTAGAATCAACAGGAGAGGAAGCACGTTACATATCAGGGCATTGACAAAATACTTTGAGTCTTCTAAACACATGGCAGGCTCAAAGCAGTCTTCTTGAAGTTTGTATATAGAAGCCCCAATTGGCGATGTCTAGGGCATCTGATCCATGTTGTTTATTTTTCTATTTTTGAGTTCTTTTTCTCTGTAAAAAAAGGGATATGTCCCCAGTCAATTTTTCTTTGTTTCATAGATAATTCATTTTAACTCTCTTTGAAATCGACCTACTGTTACCCATCATTAACATGCTGCAGTAATTGATGAACTAACAATTTCACAAAGGAAAGTTCCATGTATTACTTTGGAAATCTCTAGATAAAATAGGAAACTGAAATAGGACAATTGTTTAGAATTTCCACGAACATAGGATAAAGACATTGGGAAAAGGGGTCTTAATAGAGACCATTTCTTCAAAGTTCCTCGCCCGATTCAGTAATGTGGCAGGGTGAATAATGTTACTTGGTCACTTAGAAAAAGTATGACAGCCAATTTTCGATAAGGAAAGATTCAAAACCCTAAATTCTTGAGGAGCGAATCCAAAACGAACCAAGTGAATATTCTTCAAGTAGGAGTTGTGACTCCGGGAAGACAACTAGAAGTCAATGCAGGCCGTATTCCGGGCCTAAAATGGGCTTTGAAATTTCCACAGGGGCAAGTCATTCATGTGAAAATGTTACTGCAAGGGAAACGAAGATAAAACCTTGACAGATAAATGAGTGATAACACCTTGAATAGGAATCATACTCATAACATTTTAACTCATTCCAATCATGGCATCCTAATCATTAGGCATGGGCATGTACTCATTCTACAGGTTATGTCCTTAAAAGGACACTATAGGAATAGATGAGGGAATGGCAGATTTGACCTTCCTAAAGTTGCAGGAAGCAGATCGAAGATATCAGTCAGGTGACCCCTGAGTTTGCAGGGATCAGATTGAAGATAGCAGATTTGACCTTCTTAAAGTTGCAGGAAGCAGATCGAAGATATTAGTCTACTGGTCCTTGAGTTTACAGGGATCAGATTGAAGATAGTAGATTTGACCTTCCGAGTTCTGAAGCGGATCGAAGATATCGATCGGTGGTCTTTGAGTTTCTGAGGATCGAGATTGAAGATAAAAATTTGACCTTCACGAAGTTGCGAGGCAGATTGAAGATATCAGTCTGGTGGTCCTTGAGTTTGCAGTGACCAGATTGAAGATAGCAGATTTGACCTTCCTAAAGTTGCAGGAAGCAGATCAAAGATATTAGTCTGGTGATCCCTGAGTTTGCAGGGATCAAATTGAAAATAATAGGTTTGACATTCACGAAGTTGTAGGAGGCAAATCGAAGACATCAGTCTGGTGATCCCCGAGTTTGCAGGGATCAGATTGAAGATAGCATATTTGACATTCCTGAAGTTGCAGGAAGCAAATCGAAGACATCAGTCTGGTGATCCCCGAGTTTGCAGGGATCAGATTGAAAATAACAGGTTTGACATTCCTGAAGTTGCAGGAAGCAAATCGAAGACATCAGTCTGGTGATCCCTGAGTTTGTAGGGATCAAATTGAAAATAACAGGAACAGATCGGATACAAGTCTTATCTCTATAAAGTCGCAACAGAATAAATTGGAGCTACAAATTCTATCTCCCTGAAGCAGTGGTAGAGGGGATCAAAACAACAAGAGGCGGTGGATTGGAATGAGGCTACTTGAAGAATAAGAACACTAAATGAGTCAAGTCTTAGCAAGGCCGGGCAAAAATGGTCTCTTTTGAAAGTCTTTGCTCCATTCTCGCTACACGACAATGAGCAAAGAGGGGCAGCTGTACAAGCCCATTTGCCTGGCCCATTTTGCAACAAATTAGGCCAAAGCCAACAAGGCCCACCAGGCCCATTTTTCTTTCCAGCAAGCTAGGGTTTCTAAAAGCCCTAGCGCCGCTCCTGCCCTCTGCCCTCTTCCCTTCTAACCCTGCCCTCCACTTGCCCTCTGCGCCTGACCAGAAGTCACGTCCACCGCCACTGGTCTCCACCGCTAGCCACTTGCATCGAGCCAAGTACCTACAAGCTTTAAAAATGAAAATGACAGAAAGTTTGTAAACAATGGCTATATAAGCTGATTCAATTCATTTGTAAAGGGACTTCCTCTTTTTTTTATCTATCAATAGAAAGAAATAGATTCAAACAAGAATAGAAAAATTAGATAATACAAGCGTTTTAAAACACAAAAATAGATTCAGAACAAAGAAAAAGGAAATCAAAAGTAGTGAGCCGAGATTAAACAAGAAAGCATCTGTTATAACGCAAAGAAACCACTAAAAAATCAAACACTAAATGAGTCAAGTCTTAGCAAGGCCGGGCAAAAATGGTCTCTTTTGAAAGTCTTTGCTCCATTCTCGCTACACGACAATGAGCAAAGAGGGGCAGCTGTACAAGCCCATTTGCCTGGCCCATTTTGTAACAAATTAGGCCAAAGCCAACGAGGCTCAGCAGGCCCATTTTTCTTTCTAGCAAGCTAGGGTTTCTAAAAGCCCTAATGCCTGCTCCCGCCTCTGCCCTCCGCCCTTGACCACCGCCTCCACTTGCCCTCTGCGCCTGACGAGAAGTCACGTCCACTGCCACTGGTCTCCACCGCTAGCCACTTGCATCGAGCCAAGTACCTACAAGCTTTAAAAATGAAAATGACAGAAAGTTTGTAAACAATGGCTATATAAGCCGATTCAATTCATTTGTAAAGGGACTTCCTCTTTTTTTTATCGATCAATAGAAAGAAATAGATTCAAACAAGAATAGAAAAATTAGAGAATACAAGCGTTTTAAAACACGAAAATAGATTCAGAACAAAGAAAAAGGAAATCAAAAGTAGTGGTAGAGATTAAACAAGAAAGCATCATTATAACAAAGAAACCACTAAAAATCAAACACAAAAGTCAAAAGTAGGTAATACTTTCCTTAACATTTTCGAAGCTTTCTTTTCTTTTTCTCTCCTTTTTTAGCATACATATATATACTAAATCACTTAAAAAAAAAGAAGAAAAAAGAATAAAATCTCACCTTTTAAGGTTCAATTGCCGTGCACTGTGCCCAGACGGAACTCCATGGCGGACGTTGACCGGAGCTCACCGGACTCCCCCTGCAGAGAAAAAAGAGAGAAGGGAAAATTTTTTTTAAACACGCAGCACAAATGAATTTTTTTTAGGGTTTTGGGCCTTATATAGCCCCTTAAATCGACATCGTTTTGGGGCTAGCTTTTAACCCCCAAAACGACGTCGTTTCACCTGGTCCGACCCGAACCCGACCCGCTCCAGATAGGAACCGCGTGTTTTTTAAGCCAAAGGGGAAATTACGCTACTGGTCCTTTCGCATTGTCATGTTTTTAAAATCAAATTTTTAGTTATTGCAATATTGGCCCAGAAATTTCACGCGGTTCGCGATTCCGTCCCTCCCTCAAACGCTCCATTTTATTCACTGGGAAAATTGCCTCTTTGGCCCCCCTCCTTTTATGCATGTGTTTTTCTAGCCCCTGAACCTCTGCTTTATTTATAATTTGACCCAAAACTTCCATTTTTAATGCGATTTAGCCCTTTTTTTGATTATTTTGTAATTTTTATTATTATTACTATTATTTAATATTTTATTTTATCATTATTATTATTATCATTATTATAAGATATATTTTCTTAGTTTAATACTATTATCATTTATTTTATATTTATGTTATTTTATATATATTTTAATTCTCACTTACATAATTATCACATTTTAATATATTTTTACTTCTATTTTTATGTTAATATTAATATTATTATTATTATCATTATTATTATATTCACTATCACTATTATCATTATATTTGCTATATTTATATTATTATATGGTATGTATACGTATCATTATTATTATTCTATTATTATTCTTGTACTATTACCATTATTATTATTATTATTATTATTATTTACTCTTTTTACTAGCATTATTACTATTATTGCTATTTTATTATTATTTCTATTATTCTTATTATTGCATCATTACTTGTATATACTTACTATTATTATTATTATTATTATTATTATTATTATTGTTGTTGTTGTTGTTGTTGTTGTTGTTGTTGTTATTACTAGTGTGTTAATACTATTATTATCTATTTTATTATATCATTTATTGCCATTAATTTGTCAATATTCTTGTTATTTCTTTTCTCGCATAACATCAATTTCCCTTTATTATTTGTCATATCGGTTTACCTAATGCATCAAGTTTTCAAATAATTGATATTTTGTATTAAGGGTTTGAGAAAATCATGCCCTAACTTCTTTGGATTCGATTTTTCTTGTTCAATCTTAATAACGAATACCTTTTTAAATCACAATCAAGCTCGAATAAAATACTTAATCCAGAAATTGAAATGTCGCGCCTAACTTCTTGGACTCGACATCTAGATACTTGAGATAAGGTTTTTAAAAATAGGGCAATATTCCTAATTTGGACCTTCGGAAAAACGAGCCCTAACTTCTTTGGGTTCTCGTTTTCTCGTTGAACAAATAACGGAGATCCTTTTCAAATATAAAACTAAGTTTTAAAAGCGAGCTTAGTTTCGGAATTTAAAGTATTGCACCTAACTTCTTGGACATAATGCTTTATCTCTTGAAAATAAGAGAGTCTTAACGTCCTTTTGACCCCTTCAAGTTTTGGAAATCAAAAGTATCTATTTTGAATCATTTCAAAGTTTTCAACATTAGGACATCGATCAATCAATTTGGTACCAATTTTGGGCGTATTGAGGTGCTAACCCTTCCTCGTCTTGTGAATCGACTCCGAACTCATTTTACGGATTTAGTAGACCAAAATCGTTGTTTTGATAAATCAAGCTGTTTATTAAAAAACTATTTTACGAGGTGGCCCAATCACACCTCATCAATAAAGATAGGTGGCGACTCCTTCTTTTCATTTTTAAAAACCCGAGTCGTAGTATAAACTTCTTTTTATCCAAAAATGGTTACGATAGCTTGGCGACTCCACTGGGGACTCGAGGGTCAGGCCATAGATTGATTGATTTTTGTCCTTTTGATTTAAATGGTCTCAAAAAATCATGCTTCTTTTAATGCACTTTCAATATTGGGTCTCGTAAATACTTGACATTGCATTGCACCTGTTGTTGTGGTCATACCTTTAAGTGGGAGCGAAAACTATGCCTTCGTGAGGTTTTCACCTCGCATGGGCTAGTGGATTGCTTCGGGATACATCCGTACCTATGTCTTCGTGAAGTTTTCACTGCATGGCCATAGGGAAATGTATTCCCCGAACCGAACTTCGGTTCGTATGAGCCTATAATGGGTGAAGATCGAGAATCGCTAGTTCGGTACCTTAAACTTTAGAACTCAACCACATGTAAAGAGCCTAAGAACCCACCCAAGGCGAACTATGCTTAGAACCTTAGCGATTACCCAAATAGGCGTTTGTGTATTTTACATGCTTTATATCTCATTTTGTGGTACTAATTGATGATGTTTTATTTCCTCTGCATGTCATTTCCATTTTTAAAAAGCATCGATTCACGGTCTATTTCTGAGTTAGAAAGCTGGTTATGGAAAACGAATTCCTTGATAAAGTGGAGGATAATGGCCGTCCGCACCTGGTCAGAGAAAAGCCAATTAGAAAGAGGGGACAGCTTAGCTAAGGGATATGTGTCAGAATTACGGGATTTCACCAATATCAGTGTCATACAGAATGAACTCTAGGAGTTGAAAGAAATATGGACCCGATTGGGATGACGAGGCAAAGTAGTTGTTCCATAGTACCTCAATGATCTACCATACACCTTGATGTCAAAATAGATAAGCACCTATTAAAGGCGTTGACTCGATTACGGAATGTTGCTTATAGCTATTTCTCATTCGAGAAAGTAGATTTGGTTCCCACGATTGGAGGAATACCGACCTTACTATGTTGTCCGAAATTTAAGTTGATAAAGCTTATTCCAGCGAGTTAATAGCCTGACTTTTGCGAGAAAATTGATGAATATCACGGGAATGAGCGAACAATGGGTCTCAGCTAGAATGTAGAAGAAAGGTGGGGGTAAATGCATACCTTGGATATATTTGAGGGACCTGATCCTAACGCATCCTGATGCAAAGAAAAAGATTGACGTCTTGGCCTTGTGTATTTACGGTTTGGTGATCTTCCCAAAAGCTCTAAGACACATTGACGAAGTAGTTATTGATCTATTCGGCCGATTAGACAAAGGGGTCACGCCTGTTCCCGCTATCTTGGCCAAAACGTTCAGATCCTTGAATGCATGTTGGAGAATAGGTGAAGGCAGGTTTATCGGATGTGCGCAGTTGTTATTGGCCTGGTTCCATAGTCACTTCTAGAAGGTGGAGAAAGTGTCTTATTGGTTTTTGTCTGAGAATTGCTCCCCGTTGAAAGAGATAGTAGCTACGCCTAGGAGAGAAGACGTGTCCGAAGAAAACTGGATAGCGCTCTTTCAAAACCTTCAAGAAGATTGAGTGGAAGGCTCCTTAAATGGTTCCCGACAAGGTCCTTTATCGTTGTGGAAACTTCGACTGGGTTCCTCTACTAGGAATTTGGGGTGCCACAGCATATGCCCATTTGCTGGTTCTAAGATAGTATAGTTCAAGACAGTTTGTACCAACGACATACGGGCTAGCTCAATGCGAGTTCTCATACGAAGGGGGGAGCTATAAGAAAAAGGTTAAAGAGATCTCTAGTGCTTGGAATCAGATTCATAGAATGAGAAGATTATCCGCAGGCCCGAGGATGACCCCGAAATACAGTGAATAGAGGGATAGGAGAATCAATGATAACATTCCCGAGCCAAATCCAGAAGGTGCCTGATCGAGTGAAGAATGCTTGCGAGTGGTCCCGTCAGAATTAGAGATTATGAAACAAGATTTTGAACGGATGAGTTCAGAACTTGGAAAAAGGATAGAAAAGCTAGAAGAAGAAAAGATGCTCCTCCAATTAGAGGTGGACGGTCAAAAATCGGAGGCTGAAAAACTCAGAAAAGAAAAATAGAAAGTAGAAGAAGACCGAGATAACTTGAAGACGGAATACAAGAACATGCGTCTGATGATAAAAAATACTGGATTAGGGAAAACTTCGGAGCAGTGGCGACAAGAGATCCGAGAGGAAAAAGCCGAGTTAGCAATTGGGAGAAAAAGTTTCAAGAAGTACAAATGCAAAAAGAGGCCTTAGAAGGGCATGACAGAAACCAAAAGGAGAAAAAGGGACTAAAAGCTAGAATAGTGAGCTTGGGCGGCTCTACACCATTATCGAAGTCAAGACTCGAAAAGTAAAAGCTGAAATCAAGTGCAAGCGAATCAAGGAAATGAAGGTAAGGTTGAAGAGCTAGAGTCGACATTACAGTGGTGAGCTCGGATTGAGCTTGGAAACAAGAGAAAGGCGTTGGGAGGAGGAGCTTCGCCATTCTTGCGAGCAAGTTAGAAACTGAAACTACCTCATGGGTGAAGCGATAATCCAGTTCGAGAGGTAGCGATCACCTCTGAACTTTGGTGTGGAAGCTAACATATTGGCGTGAGATATGAGCTACTGCAAAGTTATGATCAAGAGCTAATCTCCTTGCTTGGGAAAATCAAAACCTTAGGCCTTAGAAGCGAAAGCATATTTATGTCTGCTTTATGTAAAGGTTTTACCTTCTAATAAGGTTTTCTAAAATGAAGTTGATCGAATCGATATCTTCTTCTTGCATTCATGCATTTGCATTGCATCATATTACATGTATTTAAGTTTATAAAAATGGGCCTAATTAGCTAAAATTATCAGAAAGAGAGAGAGAGAAAAAAGAAAGTGAAAGGGGAAAATTTGGAAGCGAAACATCACTATAGAACGTGCGCTAAAACTAGGAAAATGGATCAAAGGTTCGAACAATTCTAGAAAGAAATGCAGGAAC
The DNA here is from genome assembly GCA_025506655.1 of Gossypium rotundifolium. Lineage (NCBI taxonomy): Eukaryota > Viridiplantae > Streptophyta > Magnoliopsida > Malvales > Malvaceae > Gossypium > Gossypium rotundifolium. The sequence goes on along the minus strand of CP106728.1, from coordinate 21,084,672 downwards.
AAATGCAAAAGCAAATGTTAAAACTCCAGCAGGAAATGAGGGACCAAATGTTGGAGGCTAGAGGAATATGGTGGCCCAAATGGCCCAAATGATGAACGGGGCAATGGATAAGGGGAAAGGCCCTATGCCTCCGATCGAGGAAAGTAGTGAAGGCATCCCCAGGTTTTACCCCACCACATGCAAGAACAAGGCCTGAGGAGTATATCCTAAGGCCACCGATTCGATCGAGGCCTCAACAAGGGCGGGCGATACTAGACCTCCATGAGCTTCCACGCATGCTTGGATCCCAACCGAGAGATAACTTGGCCAATCTGTTGTACTCGATTTAGATATGGCGAGAGAAAATGGGGTCGAGAGAAGAATCTTCAAAGCGTTAGAGGATCGTTGTAAATGGTGGAAGAAAAATTCAAGCGCTAGAGTATCGTTCATCATCATGGGATTGACGAAAAGATTTAAGTCCGGTTCGGATTAATCTTGCCTCATAAGTTTAAAATGCGAATTTGAAAAATACGGTGGGACTAGTCTTTCGAAGCCCACATCACCATGTTCTCTGAGTGAATGGTAGCTCGTGAACAATGATCAACTCTTAATCCTTGTTTCCAAGAAAGTTTAGTGGTATGCAATTGCTAGATGGTATAACCCGACTTAGTCAGCCAACATTAGTTCTGGAGAAATCGCAAGCATTTATAAAGCATTCTGACCACGTTACGGACATGGCACGGATAGAATTACTTTGCAAAGCATGGAAAAAAGACAAAATGAAAGTTTAGGACAATACGGCATAAAGGTGGAGGAGGTCGCCATGCGGTCCAACCACCCTCTTAGAAAAAGAGACTACCATGCTCTTCATTAACACCACAAGCCCCTTTCATAACTCATATGATAGGGAGTATGACTAAAAGCTTTGCCGACATAGTAATGGTGAGAGAGATGATCGAACATGCCATAAGGGGCGGCAAGATCGAGGCAGAAGAAAGCGTTAGGAAGGCCGCTCCTAAGAATAAGGACGGTGAAGTAAATAACGTGAGCACACACAAGGCGATCACGGTTAATCGGCCAAAGCGATCACCTCACGGACAACAAGGTGCAGCAAGGCAGAATCGGGAACCAGACCTAATACCAAAAAAATTCAATTCACGCCAATTCCAATAACATACAAGGAGCTATACCAGACCTTGTTCAACGAGCATATCGTGTCCCCGTTCTATTTGCAACCATTGCAACCTCCATACCCTAAGTGGTACGACCCTAACGCTCAATACGATTACCATGCAGGGGTAGCGGGGCATTCAATAGAGAATTGCCTCACCTTTAAAAATGTAGTCGAGAGGCTAATAAATATGGAGGTCATAACACTCGATGATTTGATAAAAAAGGGGAACCTAATACCCAATCACGAGGGTAGAGGGGTAAACACAATTGGTGAGGAGGTGGTGAGAAAAATCAAGAAGGATGTTATGGAGGTGAAAACCCCATTGAGAGTAGTCTGGGAGGAAATGGCAAAGAGAGGATTGACAGAATCAGACCCTGCGGAAACTGGAGGTACATAAAGAACTACTGCGAACTCTATAAAACAAAAGGGCACGAGATTCAAGAATGTACCCAGTTTAGAATCTTGGTGCAAAACCTTATGGACAACAAGAAACTGGAGTTTTATGAAGAAGGAGTAGAGAAAGGAATGTATGTGTGTGAGGAAGAATTGATGAAGCACAGAGTCAATTGCAGAGAATCATCATCTCATGAAACACGGAAGATGGGGTGCGAGGAAGGCCAAAGATTATAATTCGAGACCTACTTCTTTTCCCTACAAAGACAGTAAAAATGTACCCTGGGACTACAATTGTAATGTGATGATACCAATGGCGGAAAGCTCCACTAGCATTTCTGAGGAAGTCAAGAATGAAGGGTCCTATACGCGTAGTGGGAAGCGGTACAACCCTAAGAACAAAGGACCAGAACCAGTGAAACCAAAGACTGTTCTGATTTGGCAGAAAAAAGAACTCAAAGCCCCTATCAATGAACCCGTAAAAGAGGAGGAGGCCAAAGAATGCTTAAAATTCTTGAAACACAGTAAGTACAGCGTGGTAGAATAGCTGCGCAAACAACTAGCTCGCATATCCATGCTAGCCCTGCTGTTAAGCTCAGAAGTGCACCGTGAAGCACTGATGAAAGTACTGAATGAAACTTATGTTACTAAGGATATATCCGTTAATAAATTAGACCGTCTGGTTAGTAACATAAGTGCTGACAATTTTATTTACTTCAGTGATGATGAAATCCCACCAGGAGGCATGGGATCAACAAAAGCCTTGCACATAACTACTCGTTGCAAGGGATACACTCTGCCAAGTGTGTTAATAGATAATGGATTAGCTTTAAATGTCTTACCTTTGGCTACACTGAGGAGGTTGCCTATAGACAGCTCTCACATGAAAGCATGCCAGAACATAGTGAGAGCATTTGATGGCACTGAAAGAAGAGTGATAGGAAGAATGGACGTGCCATTATTGATCGGGCCTAACACATATGAAGTAGATTTTCTAGTCATGGACATCAAGCCCTCTTACAACTGTTTGTTGGGAAGGCCCTGGATTCATTCGGTAGGTGCTGTACCCTCGTCACTGCACTAGAAATTAAAGTTGGTAACGGAAAATTGACTAGTAACTATAAACGCTGAAAAAGACATCATAGCAACTGTTACCAACAAAGCGCCATATCTAGAAATAAATGAGGAGGCCGTTGAATGTTCCTTTCGATCCTTAGAGTTCGTAGATACTATTTTCATCTCGGAGGGGAATGAAGTCCCGGTGCCTAAGCTATCCAAGACCACGAGGATGGGTCTACGAATGATGATAGGAAAAGGGACTCTACCAAGAAAAGGATTGGGCAAACATCTCTAAGGGAAAGTTCAGATCCCGATGTTGAAAGAGAAGAGAGACCGTTTTGGCTTGGGTTTCAAACTAGATACAAAACAAATGAGGAAGGAAATAGAGAAGAAACAAGAAAGGAGAAGGACAGGGTTGAACGGAGAGGACGGCAAGTGAGAATCAATGACATTCCCCCACATATCTCGTACCTTCGTACCAAGAGGAATGATCTACCCGAAGAATCTTCCTCACATCAATACCATACATGACTAGGAAACTGATCAAGGGAACCTGTTGGGCATTCGCCCGTACGAACCTGGAAGCATTCTGAACAATTGGACTGCAGAGGAATTTCCTGTAGTTTTTAGAGATTATACAGAGTAATATTCAAAACGCACTCATTGTTTTAAGCCTAGAAACAATGAGGTTTCTTTTGTGAAACAGGCTCATGTTTAGATATTTTGTTCCAATGAAATGCATCTTTAATTCTAACAAACTTTTTCATTTCTTGTTCCCATTCATATCATGTGAATAGTTATCATTCAATTCATTTATTCTTTGTACATCCCTTGATACCCATCACAAGTCCCTAGCCATCAATGATATGAGCAACGATACTACAGATTCAGAGGTCCATTTTGAGTAAGACATGTGTTTAGAGGAATTTCAGGATTTTGAAAGTGACAGAGAATGTGACTTGCCTCCAGATTTGTTGAGAATGGTAGAGCAAGAAGAAAAACATATCCTACCGCATAAAGAGTCAGTGGAAATGGTGAACCTGGGAGAAGAACAAGAAGTGAAGATCGGAGCTTGTATCACGGCAGAGACCAAGAGAGACCTCATCGAGTTACTCCAAGAATTCAAGGATGTATTCACGTGGTCGTATCAAGATATGCCCGGATTAAGCACTGATATCGCAGTACACCGGTTGCCCATAAAAGAAGAATACAAGCCCGTCCAACAGAAGCTTCGAAGAATGAGACCGGATGTTTTGTTAAAAATAAAAGAAGAAGTCAAGAAACAATTTAACGCCAGATTTTTACAAGTGGTTAAGTATTAAGATTGGGTGGTTAATATCATCCCTGTCCCTAAAAAAGATGAGAAAGTGCAAATGTATATAGACTACAGGGATCTAAACAAGGCTAGCCCGAAAGACAATTTCCCGTTGCCTCACATCGACACCTTAGTAGACAATACGATAGGCTATTCATTGTTCTCCTTCATGGATGGTTTCTCAGGATACAACCAAATAAAGATGCATCTTAAAGATATGGATAAGACAACATTTGTGACCATGTGGGGGACGTTTTGTTACAAGGTGATGCCGTTTGGGTTAAAAAATGTGGGAGCGACATATCAGAGAGCCATGGTAACCCTATTTCACGACATAATGCACATAGAAATTGAGGTTTACGTCGACGATATGATCGCCAAGTCCCGAACTAAAAAGGAACATGTACAGGTCTTAAGGAAACTATTCTTGAGGTTGAGGAAATTCCGACTTAAGCTTAATCCGACAAAGTGTACCTTGAACTCGATCGGGAAGTTGCTCGGTTGTGGTCGATAAAAGGGATTGAGGTTGACCCAGACAAAGTCAAGGCCATACAAGAGTTGCCTCCACCACGTACCCAAAGAGAAGTTAGAGGTTTCTTAGGAAGGCTAAATTACATCGCTTCGGTTCATTTCTGGCCCGATCGAGAAATGTGACCCCATATTCCGTCTTCTTAAGAAACATAATCTGGGCACATGGGATGAAGGATGCCAGAAGACCTTCGACAAAGTAAAGCAATACCTGTCCAATGCCCTAGTATTGACACCGCCTCATCCAGGTAGGCCGTTAATCCTTTATTTGATAGTGCTCAATAATTCAATGGGATGTGTGCTTGGTCAGCATGACGATTCGGGAAAAAGAGAGAAGGCAATATACTACATTAGTAAAAAATACACTGAGTGTGAAACAAGGTACTCGCCAATCGAGAAACTATGTTGTGCCTTGATTTGGACAACTCAAAGATTGAGGCAGTATATGTTGTATCATAGGACATGGCTCATCTCAAGCTAGATCCTCTAAAATATATGATGGAGTCTACTGCTTTGAGCGGAAGGATTGCCGGATGGCGATTACGCTTTTGAATTTGACATAGTCTCGTGAACCAAAAGGCGGTAAAAGGGAGTGCAATAGCGGACTTTTTAGCGATGAGAGCCCTTGAAGATTACGAGCCTTTAGAATTGATTTCCTAATGAAGATTTGATGTATGTGGCAAACATTTGGAGAGGTGCCTCGAAGATCATCTTTGGAAGCTAAATTTTGACGAGCATCAAATGCCGTGGGCAATGGAATTGGGCGATTCGATATCCCTAAAGGAGACCATTACCCATTTGCTTGCAAACTGGATTTCGATTGCACTAATAACATGGCTGAATATGAAGCTTGCATCATGGGTCTTCGTGTCGCTGTCGAACGTAAAATTAGAGTATTGGAAGTGTATGGAGATTACGCCTCGTAATCTATCAACTTAAGGGAATGAAACCAAGGATCCAAAGTGGCCATCTACAAAAGATTGGCCCAAGATTTGATCGAGAGGTTTGACGACATCACTTTACATTATTTACACGGATGGTGATGCTTTGGCCACCTTAGCCTCCATGGCCCGAATAAATGAGAATGAGGATATGAAGCCTATACGAATGAGCATTCATCATGACCCAACCCATTGCTACAATATTGAGGAAGAAGAGAAAAGCGGCCTACCATGGTACCACGATGTAACACCCCAAACCCGGTCTATGCATTAAGACTAGATTTGGTTTGTTACATGAATCGAACTATCTTAAAAATTACGGTGAGTCGAAATCTACAATATTATTTTTAAGTACAAGGTTTAGTAAATATCAAAAGAGTATTTTAAATTTGATGTATATTAGAAATCATTAGTTGAAAACATCAATAATATTGTATTATCAAAAATCCTTAAGTAAATTATATAAAAGATAAAAATACTAAAAATATTTATAAAAGAATTTTGCATATTTGAAAACCCAATTTATTTTAAGAAAAACATCATATAATCATCACCCATAATAAAATGTCCAAAATATAATTTACTCCAACCACACATAAAAATCCATGAAGTATTAATAGAGGCCCTTATTACATTAACCCAAAATAGTAAAAATACTTATTAAAAGTTCAAGTTTAATAAACCATGTTTTGCATATGGCCTCCACGAAGTCATCCTCGGCCCAAGTCCACGTCGGTTTCCATTACGAGATGAAAATTTTGAGGGAGTGAGTTACTTAGAACTCGGTGTATAACTTACTTACTTGTTCACCGGGCGGATTATCAAGTTCTGATTTGGGCTTGACCCATTCATGCGAAATTAACAACAGGAATAATAATGTGCATGCAAAATGAATTTTCCCTCCCAAACCTAATTTCCATCCGCTACACACCCGTACCAACCAACACACTGTGGGGATCAAGTCAACCCACCCCACCACACACCAATCGTGAGCATTAAGCCTTTTTATATTTGTGGCGAGCCACCGAACTAGATTGTGACAAAGTCACCGAACTAGAGCATTGAGCCAATTATTATTTGTGGCGAGCCACTTGAACTAGAGGCAAATAGCCATAATTTTGTGGCGAGCCACCGAACTAGAGGCAATTAGCCATAATTTTGTGGCGAGCCCACGAACTAGATTTTGGCAATAGGCCTTCTTCTCTTCATCAATTTCCCAACCCATGCAATATGTATGCAAGGTAGATTATGATCATACAATGATTTTATTAAAAGGCCCATTAACAAGAGTTAATATTTCCAATTTTATTAAGACCCAAAAATAACATTTGGTCCAATTAACTATATAACATCTTAGGCCCAAATTTACGATCTAGCAAGAGTTCGGCCCTTTTATCGATCTAGCAGGGATTTCAGCCCATTTAACAATTTAATAGAGATTAAGGCCCAATTATCGATCTAGCAGGGATTTCAGCCCGTTTAACAATTTAACAGAGATTACGGCCCATTTATCGATCTAGCGAGGATTTGACCAATTATCGATCTAGCGAGATTTTGGCCCAATTATTAATCTAGCGTAGATTTGGCCCATTCATCAATTTATCGAGCTTTTAGGCCCATTCTTACGAGACATACAATTTACATATTAACAACTAATTTCTAGAGGCATTTTCGTAATTTTCACATTTTAGTCGTTTTCGTGTATTTTAGGTCAAAATACCGGTTATTCCGTTTTATCCGATCTAGTCGTTTTACGATTTTACTCAATCATGCAATTGACATCCAACCCAAGAAAAGTGTGAAGTTACACCTCGATATCGTGAGTACTTATCCTTCTCGCTCCTCGACACCTAAATCATATTTCGATCCGTTAGAACACTATCATGTGTAAAAATACATTATCGATATTCGATCCAAAACCTTACCCTCTTGATTTTGAATCACTTCAATTTTCGGTTTCTCCTCGTTTATCGATTCGTTATTCGCGGAGAATCCACTAACGTACAAAGGCTCGGGAGTTCTAACTACTTCGAATAATTGACTTCCTTCGGTAGATGGTCCGCAACCCGGTGGAAAATCCCGGATTCCCGAAACTGCCCTTCGTTTATACTTAGGGGAAATAGTGGATCCGCCCTCTTCGATAACTAAACACCGCCTTTTTCTTCCCTATTTTGAAAATCTTCAATATCAAAAGATCGTTAATCCTAATAATATATCGAAAAATACTAAAGATCTTATAGGTAGATTTCCTTACCACAAAGATTCTTGCTTCTCAAAAGAGAGTCGACCAAAAACGTTCCAAGATGCAATACGAACACTCGATTTTCGATCTTTCGTTATCGCACTAAAGTAAAATAAAGAAAGCGTTAATAGAATGAGCGGGTATTTCGATTCAAGAAATTCTCCTTAACACCATCCATAATTGGCCAACACCACCATAAAAAATGAACTAAAAGAACTCTTACCTATTCTCCACGGTTGAAAAGAGATGATTGAGAAAATGCTTATGAAAAGAGAGATATTCGGCTATGAAAATCAAAGAGAAAAGAAATTGATAATATGGTTCGGCAAGGCACACTAACATTCGGCCATGAGAGATTTTTTTATGGAGATAGTATGATTGAAAAGAAAATTAAAAGATAAGAGTAAGAGATGATGATGATGATGAGGATTTGGTTCTCAAAAGAAGAAAAGAGGAAGTAGAGATGTGTTTAGAACATGGTACATTCGGCAATGGAGGAAGGAAGAAAAAGAATGTCTTTTGGTGTTGTATTTTCGGCACAATGAAAAGGCATACAAAGAAATGTGATAGCAAAATAAAATGACCAAATGGTCAAAAGAGTTTTGGCAAAACCAAAAGCACAAAGTCGACCAAAGAGAAGGTTGAGAGAAAAAATGAAAATCAAAGTTGCACAAGATGCTAAGAATGACCAAAACAAATTCCTACCCTAGCAAAGCTACTAGCAAAAATCGGCCAACCTCCCTAGCCATATTGCAGTCAAGTTCATTAGTCAAATGACCATGAATTTGTTTCCAAAACATCTTCCTTGATACTAGCCTCATGTCCCCATATCTTTCCAAATTCCTTTGATTCCATACCATAAGTTAAAATTACCTTTTCCTTTAGTCTTACTTACCAAAAATAAAACAACACAACTCATCCATCCTTATCCCTTGCCGACACATGCATGAATTAAATCCAAAAAATAAAATTTCTAGATGCTAACCAAGGGATTCGAACCACTCCCCTCATGCCATAACTCATGCGCCATCACCACCTTACCATTTACTCATCTTATGCTTCACTTTGACACTTATTTTTACTTAAGTATTAATGTCACTTAGTCCACTTCATTATACTCTCAAAAATAAAAATTATTCTACTCCCGAAAAATTCTATACTCTTCTTCAAAACTATAATAACTACGAGAAGAAATAAGAAAATTTTTTTCTTCACAAATTAAGCACCAAAAACATGCATTAAAATTGATACTCAAATTTTAGGGTGTTACACACGATATACTACGGTACGTGAAAAATCGTGAGTACCCGGACCAAGCAACTGGGAATGATAAAAGGACGTTAAGAAGACTAGCTTGTGAATACGTCCTGGATGGAGAGGTCCTATACAAGAAAAGGAAAGATCAAGTCTTCTTTGAGATGTGTGGATGCACCGCAGAAGCTAAGTTAATCCTGGAAGAAGTCCATGAAGGCGTCTGCAGAACTCACGCCAATGGTTTCACAATGGCCAGAAAAATAATGAGGTTTGGATATTATTGGTCCACCATAGAAGGAGACTGCATCAACTATGCCAAAAAATGTCATAAATGCTAGATTTATGGAGACAATATTTATGTGCCTCCATCACCTTTACACGTTATGACTTCCCCATGGCCATTTTCCATGTGGGGCATGGATGTCATTGGACCAATCTTCGTGGTTATCGACTACTTCACCAAGTGGGTATAGGCCGCCTCATATGCTAACGTCACTAAGTCAGCGGTCAGTCGGTTCTTGAAGAAAGAAATCATTTATCGATATGGAATGCCTGAGAGGATTATATCAGACAACGCATTGAACCTAAACAACAGTACGATAGCGGGAGTTTGCAGCCAATTCAACATTAAACACCACAATTCCTCTCTGTATCGTCCAAAAATGAATGGGGTAGTGGAAGCGACCAACAAAAACATCAAAAAGATAGTGGGGAAGATGACTGAGACTTACAAGGATTGGCATGAAAAATTACCGTTCGCGCTCTATGCTTATCAAACGTCTGTCCAAACCTCTACTGGGGCAACGCCTTTCTCATTGGTCTATGGAATGGAGGCAGTTCTACCTATTGAAGTGGAAATACCTTCTCTTCAGGTATTGTCAGAAGTGAAGCTAGACGAGGCTGAATGGATCCAAGCTCGATATGATCAGTTGAACTTAATTAAAGAAAAGAGATTGAGGGCTATCCGTCACGGTCAGATGTACCAAAAGCGAACGATGCGAGCTTACGAAAAAAGGTTCACCCAAGGGAATTCCATGAGGGGACCTTGTCTTTGAAAAGGATCCTTCCCATACAAAAGGATTACGAGAGGATAATGGATCTTTGAATCGAAGGACCGTATGTGGTAAAAAAGCTTTCTCGGAAGGTGCACCGATTACATTGAGATGGATGGAAAAGTTTGCCTAATCCAGTGAACTCAGTTTAGTTAAAAAATACTTTGCTTGAAATGGAAGAGGCCAAGGTGAAAATCCGCAAAGGGCACTTTGAGACTTCAAAAAAAAAACGGAGAGGCCAAGGTGAAAACCCGTAAAAGGGCACCTTGAGACCAAAGGGCTTTTTGAGTTGAAAACCCAAAAAGGGTGGCTCGAATTTTGAATGGACACGTCGCGATCTTGCAGCTCTAGAATCAACAGGAGAGGAAGCACGTTGCATATCAGGGCATTGACAAAATACTTTGAGTCTTCTAAACACATGACAGGCTCAAAGCAGTTTTCTTGAAGTTTGTATATAGAAGCCCCAATTGGCTATGTCTAGGGCATCTGATCCATGTTGTTTATTTTGCTATTTTTGAGTTCTTTTTCTCTGTAAAAAAAGGGATATGTCCCCAGTCAATTTTTCTTTGTTTCATAGATAATTCATTTTAACTTTCTTTGAAATCGACCTACTGTTACCCATCATTAACATGCTACAGTAATTGATGAACTAACAATTTCACAAAGGAAAGTTCCATGTATTACTTTGGAAATCTCTAGATAAAACAGGAAACTGAAACAGGACAATTGTTTAGAATTTCCACGAACACAGGATAAGGACATTGGGAAAAGGGGTCTTAATGGAGACCATTTCTTCAAAGTTCCTCGCTTGGAATTCGATAATGTGGCGGGGTGAATAATGTTACTTGGTCACTTAGAAAAAGTATAGACAGCCAATTTTCGATAAGAAAAGATTCAAAACCCTAAATTCTTGAGGAGCGAATCCAAAAGCGAACCAAGTCAGTATTCTTCAAGTAGGAGTTGTGACTCCGGGAAGAAACAGACTAGAAGTCAATCTGAGCCCGTGTTTGAGGCCTAAAATGGGCTTTGAAATTTCCACGAGGGCAAGTCATTCATGTGAAAGCAGTTCTTGCAAGGAAGCGAAGATAAAACCTTGACGGATAAATAAGTGATAACACCTTGAATAGGAATCATACTCATAACATTTTAACTCATTCCAATCATGGCATCCTAATCATTAGGCATGGGCATGTACTCATTCTCTGAGTTATGTCCTTAAAAGGACACTATAGGACAGATGAGGGAATGGCGGTTTGACCTTCTGAAGTTGCGAGGAAGCGATCGAAGATATCGGTCTGGTGACCCCGAGTTTGCGAGGATTAGATTGAAGATAGCGATTTGACCTTCTTAAAGTTACGAGAGCGATTGAAGATATCGATCTCTGGTCCTTGAGTTTACTGAGGATCGATTGAAGATAGCGATTTGACCTTCCGAAGTTGCGAGCGGATCGAAGATATTAGTCTGGTGGTCTTTGAGTTTACTGAGGATCAGATTGAAGATAACAAATTTGACCTTCCTGAAGTTGCGGGAGCGATTGAAGATATCGATCTGGTGGTCCTTGAGTTTGCAGGGATTAGATTGAAGATAGCAGATTTGACCTTCCCGAAGTTGCGAGAAGCGGATCAAAGATATTAGTCGGTAATCCCGAGTTTGCGAGGATCAGATTGAAAATAATAGGTTTGACATTCACGAAGTTGCGAGAAGCAAATCGAAGACATCGATCTGGTGATCCCAGAGTTTGCGAGGATCAGATTGAAGATAGCGATTTGACATTCCCGTTGTAGGAAGCAAATCGAAGACATCGATCTGGTGATCCCGATTTGGGGGATCGATTGAAAATAATAGGTTTGACATTCTGAAGTTGCGGAAGCAAATCAAAGACATCGATCTGGTAATCCCAGAGTTTGTAGGGATCAGTTGAAAATAACGAGGCAGATCGGATACAAGTCTTATCTCCATAAAGTCGCAATGAGAATAAATTGGAGCTACAAGTTCTATCTCCACAAGCGGTGGGGGATCAAAACAACAAGAGGCGGTGGATTGGAATGAGGCTACTTGAAGAATAAGAACACTAAATGAGTCAAGTCTAAGCAAGTAGGGCAAAATGGTCTCTTTTGAAAGTCTTTGCTCCATTCTCGCTACACGACAATGAGCAAAGAGGGGTAGCTGTACAAGCCCATTTGCCCGGCCCATTTTGCAACAAATTAGGCCAAAGCCAACGAGGCCCAGCAGGCCCATTTTTCTTTCCAGCAAGCTAGGGTTTCTAAAAGCCCTAGCGCCGCTCCTGCCCTCTGCCCTCTGCCCTTGACCACCCTCCACTTGCCCTCTCTGTGCACGACGGAAGTCACGTCCACTGCCACTGGTCTCCACCGCTAGCCACTTGCATCGAGCCAAGTACCTACAAGCTTTAAAAATGAAAATGACGAAAGTTTGTAAACAATGGCTATATAAGCCGATTCAATTCATTTGTAAAGGACTTCTCTTTTTTATCAATCAATAGAAAGAAATAGATTCAAATAAGAATAGAAAAATTAGAGAATACAAGCGTTTTAAAACACGAAAATAGATTCAGAACAAAGAAAAAGGAAATCAAAAGTAGTGAGCCGAGATTAAACAAGAAAGCATCTGTTATAACGCAAAGAAACCACTAAAAAATCAAACACAAAAAGTCGAAAGGAGGTAATACTTTCCTTAACATTTTCGGAAGCTTTCTTTTCTTTTTCTCTCCTTTTTTAGCATACATATATATACTAAATCACTTTTTAAAAAAAGAAGAAAAAAGAATAAAATCTCACCTCTTTGGGGTTCCATTGCAGTGCCTGCAATGGCCAAACGACGAACACATGGCGGACATTGACCGAGCTCACCGGACTCCCCTAGAGAAAAAGAGAGAAGGAAAATTTTTTTAAACACATGGCACAAATGAATTTTTGAGGGTTTTGGGCCTTATATAACCCTTAAATCGACATCGTTTTGGGGCTAGCTTTTAACCCTAAAGCGACGTCGTTTCATCTGATCGACCCGAACCCGAGGCCGCTCGAGATAGGATCCGCGTGTTTTTAAGCCAAAGGGAAATTACGCTCTTGGTCCTTTCGCATTGTCATGTTTTAAAATCAAATTTTAATTATTGCAATATTGGCCCGAAATGTCACGGCGTCGCGATTAGTCCCTCCTCAAACGCTCCGTTTTATTCACTGGGAAAATTGCCTCTTTGGCCCCCCTCCTTTTATGCGTGTGTTTTTCTAGCCCCTGAACCTCTACTTTATTTATAATTTGACCCAAAACTTCCATTTTTAATGCGATTTAGCCTTTTTTGATTATTTTGTAATTTTATTTTTATTACTATTATTTAATATTTTATTTTATCATTAGTATTATTATCATTATTATAAGATATATTTTCTTAGTTTAATACTATTATCATTTATTTTACTTTT